>SAUE01003073.1:30231-43659 GCA_009724625.1 Deladenus siricidicola | reverse complement strand
AAAAAAAAGCCTTAAAAGCTAAAGATAACTTTTTTTTACAAAAATTAAAATTAATTAAATATTTTTTGGTTTACGAAAAAAAGAAAAATTTGACAGCGCGCCAAACATTTCAAAATAATTTAAAGAAAAAAATATTAAA
Organism: Deladenus siricidicola; assembly: GCA_009724625.1. Lineage (NCBI taxonomy): Eukaryota > Metazoa > Nematoda > Chromadorea > Rhabditida > Sphaerulariidae > Deladenus > Deladenus siricidicola. The sequence goes on along the minus strand of SAUE01003073.1, from coordinate 43,520 downwards.
AATTCGAAAAAATAAATAAAAGTGGTAATAAAAAGTCAAATTCTGGCGGAAAACTATTAATTTGCAATTTTTACAATTTGCACTTTTCGCTTTCCAAAATTCGATTTAAAAAAAAAATAAACAAAAATAAAATGTCAAAAAATAAAATTTGAAATTTATTCGAAAAGTTTTTCACATTTTTCGAAAAAAATTTGAAAAAATTTCTGTAAACAAATTTCGATTTGTCCATTAGCTATCACATTTTCGCCATTTTTCCCACTTTTTATGGTTTTTATCATTAAAAATTTACAAATATAAAAATTTGCAAAAAATGAAGGAATAAAAAAGTGAAATGGTAGTGGAATTGAGATTGTAAAATTAGTAAAAAACTAACAAAAAAAATTTTTTTTTCTGAAGTACTGAAAAAGAAGAAGACAAATTTAAATAAATTATGTAGTATTTAGTGATTAGCAACAAAGCCCTTCGGGCTGTGATCCGAGCAAACTGACTTGCTGGATGCAGACAGAGACATTGATTCGGTGATGTTTGTATCAAAATATAAATTTTGAGTTGTCGAGACTGAAAACCCGCTCTCGCGTACAGTAGTATAAAAATTCCGCTAAGTTCAGCCAATAGCCACTAAGAAAGTAAGCTCACGGACAAACAGACAAACAAAAAATTGGCTGTTAGCGGGATACCAAAAAAAAACAAAAAACAACAAAATAAAATAAAAATTTTCATATACTTTAAAAAAATTCTCTTCAAAAAACATTGCTAAAAATCGCTATTTTTTAATAAAATCACAGAAAATGTTGATAAAATGTTCAAAAAACTTCGATTTCACGAAAGAAAGTGAATAGATACAGATACATACATGTATGTATATTATATCAGTAATTATTTTATAATTTATTTTTAATAATTATTTTATTTTTTGAAAATTCAAAGGACTATTTTTGTATTGTGTGAAATGCGCAAAAAAAGATTTGTTTCTGTTTCGTTAGAATCGAAGCGGAAAAAATTTCTTGCACAATTTATAAGCTGTGCCAATTTGATTTCTTATGCTTAATACATACATATGTTATAGCTTCAGGTCTATGTAAAAAATTAAAAAAAATTATTACCTGCTCTTCTTCCCTGCTTCTCTGCGCTTTTTGCGGCGATGTGCTGCTGTCCTCGTCGATCGCCTCCACAATCTGTAGCCCGTTTTTGGCGAAGTGTTCGTCGTCTTCGTCGCCGCTGCTGTCGGCCGCCATGGCTGTGGTGGACTCACCGCTAGAGCTGCGCTCCAACGCTTGGTGGCTTAGTGCGGAGAATGCATTTGCGTTGAGTTTTGTCTGCGGAATTTTGCCGGCTGCCGTCAGTGGTCTTAGGTCGAGATCTTTCGCCTCTTTCTCCGCTTCAGCCGTGGGCTGCGCGACGGACGCGCTGATGCCGGGCAGGTCTGCGCTTTGGCCGGCTTTTGATTTTTGTGGCGGCCCAATAACTGCGGAGTCTTTGCTTTGCTGTTGCTGCGTCCGTTCGACGCTCTCCTTTCGGCTGTTGACGCCCATCAGCGAAATTTCGGGAAATTGACTTTTGTAAGTTTTCATCAAACACTCCGCCTGTGCCTGTATCTCTCCCACCGTCGCGTTCTTCAAGCCGATATCGGTGATGCCCTCTGTGGTCGATTTTTTGCCGAAAAGGGTGCGCACCTCCATGGACAGCTTCGAAAGTTGCATATGAACTTCTGTTGTTTTGCGCTGCTGTTTTGCCGCTGTAGGCTGTTGTGCTGTGGCAGAAGATGTTGGTGGCGCTGCGGTTTCAGGCGAAGAAGGTGACGAAATGTCCGAAATTTGAATACATTCTTCGCTATTATTCTTACTGCGCTTCTCTACTAGCTGTTCTTTGTTGCTGTTTGCTGCTTTCTGCTCGTCGGCCTTTATTCGCGTTTTGTCTGCGATCTTCGCCTGTTGCTTTTGCTGCTTAGCAGTCGCAGAGGATTTTTTCGCATTTTCGACCTTCTTTACGGCGGGTGACCCGCCGCTTTTGTCCGATTTTTTCGGCGCCGCGTCACTTTCTGATTTCTTCGCTGTGTCGCTGGTCGCGACTACTGGTGGTGATGGCTGTGTTTGAACGGCTGGTTTAGCTTTTTGCTGCAGTAGCTGCTGCTGAAGTTCCTCGGTGGCCTGAATCGCCGCTTTTTTCCTAAAGCACTCAAGTTGAGAAATTGTAAAATATCCAAGTCTTCAGCACAAATTGAACATTTCTAATAGAATTTCTCAAACGTTTTTATGGCTAATATTACATACATACCTATTATGTATAAAATTTTAATCTTTTATAGTTTGCTGTCGTTCGTTAATGGAAGTTTGCACCAGCAATTATTAATTTGCTTATTATTCTCACTTTTGTAATTTAATAGGAAATTCTTTTTTTAATACATTTGAGAAAATATCGCAAAAATGACTGATAATTGTTATTTTATATATGTACATGTACATATATATAATCCCACAGATGAAACAGATGTCACAGCAGCAACGCATTTCTTAGCGCACATTTACGCAAATTCATAAATATTTTGTCGCATTGCCTTCATTTTTTTAGAAATTTTCAACAAAATTAAAAGAAAAAAATGTTAACGTAAAAAATACTTTGTTTTGATCAAAACTTTTTGTACTTTTTTAACTTTCTATTTTTTTTCGTTTTTGTGAGTTTTAAAAATGCATAAAAATGTTGGCCAAAATGCGAACTTTTCTTTCGCCAAATATTCAAAACAAGACAAAAAAACAATGAAAAATAATATTTTGAATGGTATATAATATGTATGAATTTGTATTTTGGAACAAAAAACATTCTTTTGCGAGTATTTACATATTTAATTAATTAATAAAAGAGAGAATTCCACCCCCTCCCCCCTCCCCAGATTAGAAATTCGATTATTGTAAAAACAAAACAAAAAAAACAAAAGAGAAAAAAGATAAAGAAGAAAAAGAAGAGATGAGAGAAAAAGAAAAAGAGTGCGAAGATCTATGATAAAGAGAGAGAGAGAGAGAGAGAGAGAGAGAGGAAGAGAGAGAGGAAGAGAGAGAGAGGAAGAGAGAGGAAGAGAGAGAAAGAGAGAGAGAGGAAGAGAGAGAGATAGGAAGAGAGAGAAAGAGAGAGAGAGAGGAAGAGAGAGAAAGAGAGAGGAAGAGAGAGAGAAAGGGAGAGAGAGAGAGGAAGAGAGAGAGAGATAGGAAGAGAGAGAAAGAGAGAGAGAGAGAGAGAGGAAGAGAGAGAGAGAGAGAGGAAGAGAGAGAGAGAGAGAGAGAGAAAACGATTTTTGCCAGATTTTTTACCAGATTTAAATTAGCGAAACATTTTGTTTTTTTCACGTGCTTGAGAAATGAAAATTGCTGTAGAAAAAAAGAAATAAAGCAAAAAATTAAATTTGAAAAAAAAATGCCACAAATTAGAGCGATTTTTCAAAAAAAAGTTTACATCCAAATTTGGCATAAAATTAAGTTAGTTAATAATACATGAAGCTTATACTTTCAAAAAATTTTTTAATTAAATAAATTTACATTGTGCAAGTTGAATAGAAAAAAATTCAATTTTTTACGTTTTTTTGTGAATTGCTAACTTATAAGATCATAAAATGATGTGGAAAAAGCAGTATGCACACGTACATATAATGCAACACATTATATGTAATAACATTACTATGTATCAATAAAGCAAAACATAATTAATAAAAATATTTCGACTTACGTCCAGTGAAAAAAATAAGCGCCAATAGCAAAGAAATGAATAAAAATAGAAATAAGAAGATAACATCAAAAGCAAAAAAAACGAGCCAAAACAAAGACATACATACATACATACATACATACATACATACATATGTATGTATGTAGAGAACGAATCGACACAGAAATTGTTTGCAGAATAAATGATAATAGTGGGTAAAACAGCGGTTTGCAGAAGCAGAAGTGAGGAAATACAGCCAACAACAAACATCAAAGGAAAACTGCCCTCAATCCATCCATCACTCTAGCTTGAATGTGTAAATGTGTGAATGTGTGCATGTGTGTGTATGGGGTATATGTGTATGTGAATAATGTATGTAAATGAGGAAGATGTATGTGTGTATGTGAAGAGTGTAATCACGCACAAGAAAGTGTAAGAGAATGCTAGCTTCTTTCTCGAGTGACTCGACGTTTCTTTTTCCTTTTTTGCATACGTAGTCTTGCTTTCGCCGCGCAAATTGAGCTCTTTTTATGACTTTTTTAAATTTTTGCTTTCCTTTCTCTCTTAAGACGAAGACCTTCTTTCTATAACTATATACATATTTTCCTTCCATTTCCTCGAAGAAGCGCTTCTTTCTTTGGATTTTTCGTCAAACTTTGTCTTTCACTAAATCTTTATCATGTTCGTATCGTCTTTTTGTTGTGTAGCGTAGCAGCGTTTTTGAAAACATCGCGTGTCTACGTGTATGAACTTGGCACAAAGAAATATTAAAGCTCATTTTTAAGCTCATTAAAATGTATTTTGCAATCACAAAAACAATTCAAAATATATTATAATAACAATTTTCTCTCTTTTCCTTGTAAATTTACACTAAAATCTACATACATATGTATGCGCTCACAAAACTATTTGCATAAACGTACGTATAATACATATGCATATATGTATGTATGCATGCATGCAAATTTGTTCGTGTAAGAAATACATATTTGTATAAATATGTATTTGTGGATAATGAATTTGTGGATAATGTGGATAATGTATTTTAACCTCCTTTTTTCACGAATTTAAAAATCGAGAAAACCGTTGCTGTTGAGGAAAAGTTGCAATTATTCATGTTTTGGCATTGTTTTATGTGTTTGGGCAAGTTTTGTCTTCCTTTGTTTGTTGTCTTTTGTTGATTGTTTTTTGTTGTTGATCAACAACTGTCACTTACGATGATACTCCATCCAACTTCTTCATTGCGGTCATAATTCATTCGATTTGATTAAATTTTCTGAGTTTCATTTCAACTAAATTTCTGCCAATTTCCTCAAAATTTATCGTCTCAAAAAATTTTTGGATTGTGCAAAAAATGTGAAAACTAAATAACATTGTTCCTGATTTGATTTCATAATTGTATTTGTGTGGTGACAGACGTCAAAAAATTTAAAGAAAATTTTCCGAATTTCCAGCACCAAAAAAAGTGAATATCTATAATATGTATCTATGTAGATAATTGAGGAGGGTTAAACTAGAAATAAAAATTGTGAATCTTTGAAAATTGAGCGAAGTGACAGGTAAAAATGAGTGAAAAATTTCATTGATGTTTGATCTTTTCAAAAAAATTTTTTTGGATGTGTTATGTATATATATATATATATATATATATATATATATATATATTTTGGATGTGTTATGTATATATATATATATATATATATATATATATNAAGAGAGAAAGTGAGAGAGAGAGAAAGAGAGAGGAGAGAGAAACAGAGAAAAATCTAAAAAGAGATGGGCATTGCGTGAAAATTGCGGAGTGCGTTTTTGGATTAATCGTGCATTTTTTCATTAGAAGCGCATTTTTTATGCTTTGCTAAAAAAATTCCAAAAATATTTTTCAACGCTTTTTACTCACCAAAAATCTTTCTATAATAATAATTATTTTAGAAAACATTTTTTTCTAAAACACCAGAAAAATTTAGCTTTCACTTTCAGAGCACTTAAAGTGCAAATTTGTGCTAAAAATCAAGCAAATCAAAAATGCACAAAACCGTTAAAAAGACAAAAGTTTCTAAAAAGTTTACAAATTTTTCCATCAAATAAATAAATATCAAAAATGTAAAACAGCAATTACAAATACAATTGTGTTAACATAAATAACCTTGACCACATACACATCCGTACAATAATAACTGTACATACATATATGTATGTGTGTAAATTATCTGTATGTATGTATGTAGTAAATGATATATATGTAACATTGATAACATGTAACACTGATAGCAACATATATAGCATGATATTTGTATTGATAATTTGTATTGATAAAAATCGACAATTTGATTGATGGTTGTCATTTGAGCACACAGCACCCCCCACGAACACTGACTTTTTTACATACAATAGTTATTATGTGTACAGCAATCAATATATGTCATCTAAAGTTTTTTGTTTGAGAATGATAAACATTCTATCATACATACATATGTACGTACAAAACGCAAAATGTAACGGAAACAAGAAAATTGATTAAAAAATTGGAATATGATGTAACCGTTTAGGAATTATGAGAACAGCAGCTCATATACCGTTGACTAGCTTTTTAAATTTCGAATTTCTAAGTCAGATGAGAATGAGAGTGAGAGCTAAAGTGAGAAACAATGAGAATTATAGCGGGAAACGTTGAGAATGATTGCTAGTTATAATGAAAATGATAGCGAGCTACTGTAGAATGATAGCGAGCTATAATGAGAATGATAGTGGGAAACAATTAGAATGATAGTACTAAGAGAATGATTGCAAACAACAATGAGACAATGAGAATGATACTGCACGAAAGTGATGCTAATTAAAGAAAGCTAATTTCACGAAAAAGCTGACATTTTCACTCTGAGAATGTCATTTTCATGAGCTAAAGTGTTGGTTAAGTCTCGGTTTCTATCCTCCTCCACACACATATTATTTAAATAATTAGGAATTTACGATTACAATTTGTTTCTGCATATTGTAAAATTTGAGTGTTTTAGTTTTCTAGCTCTACAATACTGAAGAATTCCACCATAACATTCAAACATACTTACAGTAATTCTTCACGCATAGTCGCATCGTCGTTTTTGGCGCGCGCACGCTCGCGTCTCTCCAGCGATTTTTGGCATAGCGCCATGAGCGTACTCTTATCCATAATGCGCGCTAGGCGTCGGTGTTTCTCCTCCGTGCTGAGCGCTTCGAACTCGACGCTGTCCAAAAATTCGTCGATGTCCTCTTCCGACGCGCTGCTAACGCGCGCGTCGTCTTTTCGCTTTTTTGCGCTTCTCGCTTTACTCGCGTCAAGGCGCGAGCGTCGCCGCTCGCCTGCGCCGTCGCGGTGTGAATTGCGCGAATGGTCGCGGTGCGCAACTTCGTTTGAGCGCTTGTGTCGTTCATTTCGCCGACTCTCGGGCGACGTTGAATATGTGCGCGAACGCGAGCAATTTGAGTCGTCGGCGCCGCGCCGACGTTTTCGGCTGACTTCGTCGCGCACGTCGCGTTTGAGGCATTCCATCTTTGGTCGCTCGCTTTTCGCGGCGGTAGCGGTAGGCGAAGCACGCTCACCATCTCGAAACGCGCCAGACAAAAGTGGCGTGGGCGAAGAGTCTTTCGCTAGCAAAACATTCTTAAACTTTTGCGGCGATTTTGTTGCGATAATTTTTTTCTTCGGCGCGATAATCGACGCGTCGGTCGAAGTCTTTTCGCTTGTCGCGTTTGTGGTAGTGCGCTCAATAATCGTCACGCGCTCCATGATGGACGGTCGCTTGCCGGCCTGAGAAGCGCTCATCGAAATCGACGCCCTCGACGGCGGCGTTGACGACGCGCTCGATGATGAAGTCGACGTGCTTGACGTTGGTGAGTCGCGCGACGAGCAGCGCGAAAATCCTTTCGACAGCTCGGGCGTGCTCGCTGTGGTGGACGACGTGGACGACGCGCTAGTTGACGAGCCGGGCGATTCCGACAAGTGGCGCGCTGTGCGCTGGCGAATTTTGTTGAGCTAAATTTTTTTAGCTTTTTAAAATTGCAAAAAATTGAAAAAAATAAAACAAAATATGACAACTTTGGAGGGGGGGGGGGAATAAAATATAAAATTACGTTGTCTTTTTGCGTGTCCGTTTGCGGCGCGCGCCAGTCCTTTCGCGTCGACGGCGCGGATAATTCGACGCTCGGCGGTGGCGGAATATTCGCCAAATTCAGCGGAGGTGGCGGCGGTAACGGAAGCTGAAAATTTTGTGAATTTATTCAAAACATTTTACAAAAAAAAATAATTTCACTAAATTTTGATCGTCGCTTATCGCTACACTTTGCAGATTTGTTTTGGTTGGCACACAATAAATTTTCTTACAGTATACATTAATGACGCATTTGCTAGGGCGTAGCCAAAAAAAAGATGTTGTGTTTGATACAAAAGAGTAAAAAAATTTTCTTTTTTACACTAAAACTTTCAGTTTCGAGGGGTCGAGAGGATCGATGGAGGGGGCGGAGCATACCCACCCCCTCCGCCACGCATTTTGCGCCGTCAGCAGAACCAAAAATGCTAAACAAAGCGAAACATTTTGAAGATAAATATTTATAATAATTTCGCTTTTTATTACATTTTTAAATCTTCCGCAAATTTCATTAAAAAATTTTTGGCATAAACGAAAACTGAACTACATATGTAAAGTGAAAAAACAAATAAATTTTTGACTTTATTCTTAAAAAAGGCGGGAAATATGTAAAGATGACTAACTTGAACATTTTACGTTAAATTTTACATTTTAAATTTACAAAACAGAACATTTTACATTTTTGGCCATTTATTGCGAGCAAATTATTTTTACCGAAAAGAAAAAGGAAAAAAATTAAATAATAAAAACTAAAAAGAAATTTAAATGATATTATTACAATTTGTAGACAACCATTTACTTTTAATTGTTGTCCACAAAGTAAAACAACACATTTACAAATAACAACAAAACAACAACAGCACACTTTATCAAAAGTAAATTTAAGTGCAATGAAAACATTTCATAAAATATTAAAAAAATAAAAATAAATAAAAAATTGAGGAAAAAATAAAAATACAAAAAATAAAATAAAAACTTTTTTTTTGTTTCGTTAATTCAGGATTTTTTTGTATTATTTTTTTATTGTTTTCTTTACATATATAGCCACCGCGAATGAACTTTTGTGAGGATTAATGAATTTATATGAAAGAATGAATTATTTTAGCGGCGTAATTGAAACAAAAAATATTTTATGAAAAAAAAATTTGAGTCAAACAAAATGAATTATGACGGAAGACAAAGTTGCTGTGACAGCAAGCATTGTCGTCCACATATCTGCGCTTGCTGCACAGCAGCGCTGATTATCTTCCCCGCCGACGAATACATAATGTATGCGTTTGTGGCAAAATGTCACGTGTCGACGACAATCAAATTTCGTTACTCAATTCAAAACTTTTTAATGTAAATAAAATTTCAGGAAAATATTGAAAGGTTATTGCAAAAATACAAAAATACATATATGTATGTATCAAAAATACACACATGTATATGTACATACACACATATGTATATACATATGTATCTTTACCTGAGAAATTTCCATCACATTTTTTTTTCAAATATTTTTTTATTTTAATATGTTTTTGCTATTTTTTCGGTTTTTTCGGATCAAAACCAAAGTTAAAAACTTGAACTATTTACAAAAAACAACCACCAAAAACAACGTTTTTTGTATCATTTGAATTAATTCAAGACTATTTAATTCCACATTAAACATTATTAAAGAACTTTTGTAATTCCATAAATTCTTTTGTAATTTCTTTTGAATTAAACAAATTAACGCTACATATAACTACATATGTATGAATATCCAAAAACAATCAAATTTTGCCTACCGTAGTCTGACGGCTATCGGCTGACGCTGGCGCTGACGTTGACGCGCCTTGCGCGGCGCCTACGAATTTCAGCGTCAATTTTTCGCCGCCCTCCACGCGAACGAATGGCTTTGGCTGTTGCGCAGATGCTTTTGGCTGTTGTACAAACATTTTTGGCTGTTGCACAAAAGCAGCTGCAGCACCGAAAACTGGCGCCATACTAATTCGAGGCGGTGACGGCGGCGGCGGCATTGGAACTGGCACGGGCGCTATCAAAGCGGACACAATTGGCGTATTTGCGGCTGGCGGAATCGACGCGTTTGCGAGCGCGCAAAATGGCGTCGTCTGCAAAATTTTTATTGTTTTTATCGATTTTTTTGCTTAAAATTTTTTTTATAAAAGCTTTCCTTTTTTTAAATGAGAAAGAAAGTAAGAAAGAAAAAATTGCAAGAGAAAGAAGGGAAGCAAGAGAAAGAAGAGAGTGAAAGACACGATGAATAAGAAGAGGGAAAAGAAAAAGAGAAAAAGACAGTTGCAAATTCTTCTTAAATGGACGAAAATTTGAAGAAATTACAACTTTTTCTAGTTCAAAAGCAGATAAACTTTTCTGAACTACCAATACACAATTATAGCACAACAGCCAAAAAAAAAAGAAATAGTTATTATCTGCGCCGCTGAATGAATTCAATTTCCGTTTGTTTCACGGCCAACACTTTTACTGCTAATACTGCTGCTGCTACTGTTGTTGCTGCTGCTGCTGTTGCTGCTGCTGCTGCTGCCATCACATTTGGTCTGCACGGCAAAAGAAAAAGAGCAAAAGGCAGCAAAAATTTGTGAAAATAAGAAAAGATAACTTCGAAATGATCGAAGAAATTGAAAAAAATTTCCTTTCTTTTTTTCTTTTATTTTCAGAAATTCGAAAATAAATCAAAAAAATTTGTCAAAAATTTGCAAAAAAAAATTTTTTTAGTTAATTTATTTTTGCTTAAAAGATTAGCAAAACATCGTACGGTAAAATAAACTGGAAAAAATTTTTTTGTTACAATAATCAACTACAGTAAAACAATTAAAAATCAATTAAAAATCGATAAAAAATGAATTGATAAAAATTAAACAAAAAAAAAGAACCGTTAAAAAACTGTAATTGAATTGAGAATACAGTAACTGCATATATATTTTTCGTATAACATCTTTTTTTTGTAATTTTATTTAATTTCTTTTTTGAGTATTTTACATTTTTTCATTTTTTTTTTGCATTTTTTATTTTATTTTGAGAAGAGATTGTTATCGACATGAAAATGAAGTTTTTGTCTGGTTAGCTCTCCAATATTTGGAAGAGACAGAGAGAGAATGAGAGAGTGAGAGAGAAGGAGAGAGAGAAGAGAGAGAGAGAGAGAGAGAGAGAGAGAGAGAGAGAGAGAGAGAGAGAGAGAGAGAGAGAGAGGGGGGGGAGAGAGAGAATGAGAGAGTGAGAGAGAATGAGAAAATGAGAAAGAGAGAGAAAGAATGAGAAAGAGAGAGAAAGAGAGAGAAAGAGAGAGAGAGTGAGTGAGAGAGAGAACGATAATAACAATGAGATATCAGATAAGAATATGAATGTGATAGCCAACAAAAAAATGCACATATACATACAGTAGCTGTACACAACTGTAAGATCATTTCGTCTCAACGAAACTTTTGATTTTGATTTTTATGTAAAATGAGAAAAGTTTTCGCTGAGAATTGTTGTTGATATCTAAATGAGAATAAATGAACATGATACATATGTATTAAGCTAACGCATACATACATATGTATATAATATGGTATATGTATATGTTTTTAGATTAAAATCTTCAATAGGCACATCAGGACTGGGCGTAATTACGAAAAATTATTTTCGTAATCGTAATATGTAATTTCGTAATTGACTATCACAAACTTTTAATTAAAAAAATCCACTTTTTAATATTCTTCTGAAAATGCACAAAAATACTTTTTTTTAAGAAAAAGGCCCCTCTAGAGAAAAATTTGAAAATTTTTTCATGCAATTCTGGAAATTTTCATGCATTTCCGAAGGATTTTGTAATGAAAATTTTTCAGAAAAAGTCGAAAACACCTACACCAAAAAACCGTAATTGCGGACACTTTTTCGTAATTCGTAATTACGGGGTAAAAAACACCGTAATTTTGTAATTCGTAATTCGTAATTACGCCCAGCCCTGGTGCACATACACATACACTTAGTGCATTACACTACAATTTAACCCATTTAAATCAGAGTCGAGTGAGTCAAATGACTCATTAGACTCATTAGATTCGGATGACTCATGATTCAGATGACCCGTGATTCAAGTCACACTGTCACAGACATCCCTGCTCGACGGTTTGAGCCAACAGTATTTTTTGTTGAATAAAGTCGATGACCTACCGTAGTAACGCTTTCGACTGCATCGGCGGCGAATTGTTGCTGTTGAGTTGTGGCGGCGGCGTTGGTAGCGATGGAATGGTTGGGCGAATTTTTCGCCGCCGTCACAGACCAACTCGACTCGTCCGACGACGACGAAGACGTGTCGCTGTCGGGCGAGGCGGGCGAGTCCGGCAGTTCGCCATCCTCGCGTTCCGCGTCGCTCGCCGACGTTTGCGCAGCCTACAAAATTGAAGAGATTGTTTATACATAACTAATTACATAACTACATATATTTATGTATATATTTATGTATGTATGTACCAGGTGTGCTAACACTTACGATTTACGATTTACGTATTTACGTCTTTTTTGGCTCAACATTTACGGTTTACGAAAAATCCACCGATTTTCGTAAATTTTTACAAAAAAAAAATATTTTCATTAAAATTTGAAAATTTTCGATTTTCGATTTACGAAATTGAAAATTCATTTTCGTAGCACACCTGGTATGTACCATAGGTGCTAGCTAGCATTTACGTATTTACGGCTTTTTTGGCACAAAATTCAACAAAAATTATAATTTTTTTTAATTTTTATGAAAAATCGGTCAATTTTTGTAAATTTTTCAACATTTTTGAAATAAATGGAAATTTTTTTAAACTTAATATGCGTTTGAATTGGCGCAAAAATGTCAAAAATGTGGAAAAAGAAAGTTGACAAATTCGAAAACGGTCATTTGAAAATGAAAATACAACAAAAAAGTAAAATAGAACAAAATTTTCTTGAAAAAAATTAGGAAAAGTGGATTAAAATGGTATTAAAATTATAATACTGGAACGATATTTTGGCTAGCACACTATAACGAACGAAGTTAGCGAAATGAAAAAGGATGAGAAAGTTTGGGAACTTTGAGAATGCCCCCCGTAGCTATACAGTTGGATAGCTACAGGTATAGCTACAGCTACAGATATACATAGCTATAGTTATATCTACATGTATAGGCCATTAACCTAGTGTTCACGGATTAGATTCCTGCCGGGTATACAGATGACCCGACGTTTGCGGACGAAATAATTGTCCATTTTTTCAAGTCCGATATTTATTCATATAAAGCCGACAAAAAGTGTGCTGTCAACCTTCTTTTTTTTTCAAAAAGTGTGTTGTCAACGCGACGCCAAAGTCGGGAGTTGACTTGCTGCTATGGTATCCTTTTTTGTTTTTAGGCGAGTCTCGTAGCACGCAGAGCACGAGCCTTAGACTTAGCCTAAGAGGCGTTCGGCTGAGCCTTGGCTTAGGCTTAGCCTAACACGCGATCAGTTTCTACTACGC
>SAUE01003073.1:0-10784 GCA_009724625.1 Deladenus siricidicola | reverse complement strand
ATATGTATATCTAAATAGTGCTGGGAGGCCTTACGTGTAAAAAATAATAGGATGTCTTTTGTGTAGGTTAAGACACTATATGGTACACATTGTGTACCAAATAGGATGTCTTAACGTATATGTCTCACTTATCGTAGTGATAGCCGGGACATCTGTGATAGTATCCGTAGTGGTAATTGCTTCCATAGTGGTAATTGCTTCCGTAGTGGTAATTACTTCCGTAGTGGTTATTGGTTCCATAGTGGTAATTGCTTCCGCACTGGTAATTGCAATTTTCGCGTCGGTTGAGGCCCTAGCCATGAACACCGGTCGCTTTCTGATGGGGAGTGGTCTTGCAAAGATGGGGGATTTGTTTTTCGGCACCGCAAGAGTCAACGCAAAAACTGCGCTCAGCGCAAACGCCACAATCACAGCGCGACAAACCTGAACGAATGAAGTTTCAATTGAAATTATATGGTGAATAGCGCTCTACCTTAAGTTCTATTTTAACCCATAAATTCATTTCTTTCATATAGCCCACTCCCTCCTAAGAGTAAACCGGTCTCGAACTATTTTCGTAAAAGCAAAAATCTATATTTAGACAAAAATTTTATATTTTTTTAAATTTTACATATCATTTTTTTAGAAATGCAAAAAATACATACATAAATGTATAAAAATAAATAAAAGCCCTTACCGTACTCATTTTCGAATTAAATAATTTGAATATATTTTGCACGATTTTCCTCCCGAATTTAAATGAATTTCTTTGTTTGATTTTTCCATGTGCAAATATCACAATAAAAAATCCACATTTCAAATACGACAATTTAGGGCAAATATTTGGTGTATTTTTTTCCGCTTTGCCATTTTTCGCGATTATTTTTCAAACAAAAAATCTCACATTAAAACGTTCCAGATTGCATTGGCTTTCATTATTTTTGATTGAATTGCTTTCTTCCATTTCATAAAAAAAACTTTCAGAAAATGAAGTTTTGTTTGGCGTTCATTTTCGTGGCAATGGCAAATTCGCTAAGCATTTCGCCAACTATCGACAGTAATCCCAGTACAAGTTCTGCTTCTTCGACGGGTAACGGTAACAATTTTCTTCCTTCATTGTCTATATTCTTTATAATGATTTCTCTATTTATCCATATCTTTTTCTATCTTCTTATCTATCTAGCTTCAAATACTTTTTGATAAAAAACTTGATTAAAATATATATATTTTAGTGACATGTTCTGGAGCAAATGAGCAGCCAAAGACTTGCGTGATAGCTGCGTGCCAGCCACAATGTCTCCTTCACTTTCAATGCAAATTCATAATGCCGCGAACTTGCGTCAACGATCCACCAATTTGCGTGTGCGCGTCAGGATTTGTTCGCCATAAGGGCGAGTGTATCTCGAGCGCGGAATGCAGCGCTTTGCGCCCCAAAAACCAGCGCGGTTAAATTGACACAATGAAAATGAAAAATACTCGTGAAATACATATGTACAACGATTTTTCCGATACATATGCATAAAAAGTATAAAAATAGAAATTGCATTACAAAAAATCACAAAAATGTGTATGTATATGTATGATTCATTTGAAAGATAAAAATGAACCATTCATTTGGAAATGAATGAAAAGAACATTTTAGCTATGAATCGCGATATAATTCACGAGTTTAATCATTTTTGAATCACGAGGCTTTTCATTTACTGATTTAAGTCACAGCCCTGCTTTTATAACAAATAAATAAACAAATTTATTACGCTGTAAGACGGGCGTGGTTGGGGAAAACTTAGTAAGTTTGGTAATTTCTTAGTAATTTTAATAGTGAAAACTTATAGTTTTGGTTGTTCATGAAACTTAAAAAACTTGCGTACGTATCAAGAGCTCTTGCAAGAGTTTTTATATTGTTCGATTTTTATATTTTTAACATTTTTGCTCTTTATTGGATTTATGCTCAAAAATTTTTGGCCTAACATCTTCGATTTTTGAAATGTATGTAAGATTCATTTTTGTTATGGCGCACGACTTGCGTAAATAGCGAGAAAGAACGAGTATTATAGAACGAGAAGGAATCTAGATATAACGTTTTTTAATACGAATGGACAGATTCAATATGAGAGAGCAGACAATCAGAACAAGAAGTGAAATTCCAATTTTTTATTGTAGATACGTGGCCAGGAATTAATTACGTCTGCACATGTCAGGGGTGGGCCGCAAATAAATTTCATTTGCGAAAATCTGTGCGAAAATTTTTACCATATATGCATGCCCAGGAAATCGGTTACGATTTGTATTTCGAAGAAGATTTTTAAATCTATGCAAATTGTTTGGCATTCCGTCGTTTTTAAATTTATCAAAAATTCTTTACCAAAAAATTTCAACTTTAAATTCGGAAAAAAGTTATTTGACGATGCGACCCAACGAAAAGTACATCGATTTCTCACAGGACGCTTATTCCACGAATGGCGGCAATGGTCGGAGCACGCCGGCGAACGGCTCAAACGGCCATTACAACAAAAACGCCACGGGAAGTAATGGAATAAAACTGACGAATGGCAAAAGTAACGGAGTTCAACCGGCCATGACTGTAAAATTTTTAAATCATACAAAATAATCACTTCCTTCTCTAATTGTGGGGAAGTGGCAATGCGTAGAGATATTTTGACGGGAGGGCCGTATTTTGTGGGGGTGGAAAGGAATTGAAAATTTTTTGTAATTGACTTTTTTGCTATTTTTTTTGTGTATTTTTTAGTTTGAGCGCGAGCCTTTGCCCATTGACTCGGTGAGACGTCGAATAACAGAAATATTGAAAAACGCTTCCACAGCTATTTTTATCGGCGAAACGGGAAGTGGCAAAAGTACGCAAATTCCGCAGGTAATTTTTTTGTACAGCAAAAAACAGATTATTGTACTAAAATGATAGATTTTTTGATGTTTTCTAGAGAATATGGTGCACTGATACATTAATTTTCACATGAAAAAAGACGAAAAAGAATTTTTTTGTTAAAAGTAACAGTTTTCGGTTTTTTTGAGTATTTTCCAAAATATTTTTGAAACAATGAATTTTTGGAAAATTCCATTAAAAAATGAGTGTTGAAATTTTTTTGCAAAGGAAAGAATGGAAATTTTTAGATGTGTTTGTTTGACGCCTGTCTGGCGACGATGGGGCGAATGATCGGCGTTACGCAGCCGCGAAAAGTGGCGGCGAGGGCGCTAGCGCAGCGCGTCGCCGCCGAGGTCGGCTGCGCCGTAGGCGAGAAGGTAGCCTTTTTTAATGTATTTGTTTTTTTTTTTAATTTTATTTTGTAGTTGAGGAACTTATAATAATATTTATCCAGTCGTCTAATTTCTGTAATTTTTTTAAAATTGTTTTGTGTTTTTCGTAAAAATTCTAAAAAATGTTTCGTTTTGCAGGTGGGTTATAAATTTCGTTTCGAGGACAATGTCAGCGACTCCACGAAATTGGCGTATCTAACCGACGGAATTTTGCTGCGTGAAGCACTGCACGACTGTTTACTGTCCAAGTGAGGCGATAATTTTAATGGCTTTTTAGTTTAATTTTGCAAAAAAAGCAATTTTTGTGAAGTTTTTCAGAAGGTTTTTTTTGTTATTTTTTATGTGTACTTTTTTAGCGAAAAATAATTTCTAAGGAATAATTTTTATATATTTTGACGGCATTTATTGGCAATTTTTTTGTTTAATTTACATATTTTTTAAAATAATTGTTAATTGATTATTTTTATGTACTTTTTTAGTGAATGAAACAATTTTTAAATAATAATTTTATAAAATTTGACGGCTATTTGACTAATTTTTATTTTTACTTTTTTGTTTAATTAATTTATTTTTTAAAATATTTCTCAGATATTCGGTGATTATCGTCGACGAGGCGCACGAACGCTCCGTCCACACCGACGTCCTCCTCTACATTCTCAGGCTGGCGCAACAACAGCGCGCAAATTCGCCGGCCGGCGCGCTGAAAGTGTTTTTGATGTCGGCGACGATGGAGGGCGACAAATTCGCCGAGTATTTTGGCAACGCGCCCGTCTACTACATCAAGGGGCGTATTCACCCGGTTGAGGTGATGATTTAATGAATTCTTTCTTATTGGGGATGTATTTTGAGTTTTCTTGGATACGCTGAAACTATTTTAGTAGCATTTAATTTTTTGTATAATTTTTTAAATATATTTGTTATTTAAAAATTTTTGATTAAAAATTTATTTTAATTTGGAGGCGTGTTTAGTTAGTTTATGATTTTTTAGTTATATTGCTCGGATGAATTGTCGATCAAAGACGACGATTACTTGTACAATGCCGTCTCCACCGTCCTACAACTTCATCGCACGGAGCCCATCGGGTGAATGTTTGGAATTGCCGTATTTTTATTGTTGTTACAGAATATTTTTTTTGATATTTTGACTTTATTTTATGGATTATTGTTCAGAGAATTTTTAAAATTAATTATTCATATATGGGTTTAGGCACGGATTTTTGGTGTTTCTGACGGGGCAGGAGGAAATTGACAGCGCATGTAAAATGATCGAGAAGTCTTGCAAGGAATTGAATCAAAAAATAGTCGCCATTCCACTGTATTCGTCCGTCAGTCCAACGATTCAGGCCAAATGTTTTGCACCACTGCCCTCAGTAAATTTTTTTTATGAAAACAATTTAAATTTTGATTTGGCAAAGATTTCACTAATACCACTTTGTATCGTTATAGGGAATTCGAAAAGTGATTTTTGCGACGAATATCGCCGAGACGTCGCTCACAATACCCGGCATTCGAATCGTCATCGATTCGGGCAAGGTTAAACAAAAGTGAGTCTCAAGTCATTTTTACGATGTGTTTTGATAGAGTTGTTAATGTGATGGCTTTTTTCTGTATGTTTTTATTTTTTATATTAGTTTTAAAGATATATAGATATTGCGCAGCAATTTTAATTTATTTTATTCGATTTTTTTCTACATTTTGGCAACTTATTTTTGCTGCGTGTGGTTTTTTTGGTGCCGATGAATTTAATTTTTCAAAATTTTAGGTCATTTACGTCGACAACTAGAGTCGACGTGCTCCGAGTGGTGAACATCTCAAAGGCGCAGGCAATTCAACGCGCCGGTCGCGCGGGTCGAGAGGCGCGCGGCAAATGCTATCGTCTCTACGCGCAGGCGGACTGCGACGCGTTTGTCGAGAGCCAACCGCCCGAGATTTTGCGCACCAATTTGTCGTCGGTGCTGCTGGACTTGGCGAAGATGGGCATGCGGCGGACGCGACATCTCAAGCTCATCGATCAGCCGGCGACGGAGCTCGTCGACGCGGCCGTTCGCGAACTATTGATGCTGAAGGCCGTCGAGCTTGACAAGAAGGAGCGACTTTGTGTGACGTCAACCGGCGCGGAGCTCGTCAAATTTCCTGTCGATCCAGCGCATGCAAAGTTGGCTTTTGTTTTGAAAATTTGTTGGAAGGCGTGTTGGATTGTTGTTTTTTTGTGAGAAATGGTTAAACATGTCGTGGGGTAGTGATGTAACAACCAATGTTTTGAAGCTTGTTTCTCTTTCCTTAGGTGTGTGTGTTTGTTTTATGCTTTATTAATTTTAAATATTTTTTCTCCAATTTTCGATGAATGACAGATTTTTTTGTAAATTTTTAATTTTTTTGACTGATTCACTAGATAGAAAACTTTTTAGAATTCTTCTCAGCGCCAGTCTTTTAAATTGTTTGGAAGAGGCGCTTACTGTAGTGGCATTTCTCGCGTCGGAAACCGTATTTACCTCTACGGCCAGCGTAGAGAATGTGACGGCGTCCACCTCGTCCGCTGCCGCTGAGTGCAGCGATCGACGCGCCATTTTTGACGCAAACGAGGGTGACCATGTGCGAATGCTGAAAATTTACCGAAGTTTCCGCACTCAGCTTAAAAACAACAAGAACAGCTTGAAGGTTTTGTTTATTTACTTCAATTTATTTTGATTAAAATTTTTTTTAAAGTTTTTAGCAAAATGTTTTGCAAGGAAGATATTTGTGAATGAATGTTTCGAAAAGCAACAACGATTTTCATAATTTAAGCGTAAAAACCAGATTTCAAAAACTAATTGACCATTTAAATTTTCTTACAAAAGGCTAAATTTTTGTTGTTTTGATATGAAACACTATTTTGGGAAGTTTCCGTCAAAGTTTTATTTGCTTACAAACATACATGTTTATAGGAATGGTGCGTTACGAACGGCCTTCATTTGGGTCGGCTGGAAAATGTGGCGAGGATACGCAAACAATTGGCCGAAATTTGCAACGACAGTCACTACGTTATGGGCTCTTGTGGCGCCGATTTTACTCCGCTGAGGTTGAATTTCTTTTAATTATATAAATATTTTTAAAATTTAAATTCAGCGAAAAACTTATTGCTCCTAGTTGAATAAGTATTTGAATAGAAAGAAGCTGTTCATTTACAATTTTTTCTTTGGGTTTTAAGTGACTTATTTTGATGCGTATAATTGAAAAATGCTGTTAGAAAAATACTTCATTGCGTTTGCCTTTATTTTTTTACCCCAGGAAATTAGAAACGTAAAAAAAGGTTTAAGGGATGAAAATAGCGTTTGACGAAATATTTTTTAAAATTTTTTTTATTGTTAAGGAAAGCAATCTGCAAGGGTCTTTTCTTGAACGCGTGCGTCTACGATCGCGCCGCGGCCGCCTATCGGCTGGAGCGACGGTCGGGCGTTACCGTCAAAATTCATCCCTCCTCTTGCCTGGCGCGTGCGAACGTGTCGGCGTTCGTCTTCACGGAGTTGGTCGAGACCACGGAGACGTACGCGCGCGACATTTGCCTCATCGACGCCGAGTGGCTGGCGCAGGAGGCGCATGGCGGTTCCGGCGCTAGTGGCGGCGCTGGCGATGCGACGTCGGCGGTTTCGTCCTCGAAGTTGTCGCTTTCGTCGAGCACTTCGTCGAATGGGCGCAGTTATTTTTCGCAGAGGAAGAACGAGTCTTACGCTTAGGGAAAGTGAATTTATGTGGATTGTTTTCTGCTTAATGGTAAATGTATTGGAGATGTGGCATAAGAATTGATTTGAGCTAGAAGATCGTATAGGAAAGGACTGAAATTTTATGGAGATTTTTTGTTGTAAAGAAATTTAAACAATTTTTTGGAATAAACTGAAATTTGGAATTTAAAAAAGGACTTTTTTGAATATGCTACAGAATTCTTTTTGCCGAGTATATTGTTGTTAATGTTGTTACGATGGATTATTTTGTTTTATTTTATTTTGTTGTTGTTGTTGTATGAGAGAATTTATAAATTTAGCGAATCAATTTTTTGAGGCGACCGTTGTTGTGTAATTGCAATTTTATTTTCACATTTTATATTTCATGGAATAAATTTGCTTTTATATTTTGGGTATGAAGTTTTAATCGTTGATTTATTACAAAATGTTTATCTTTCTAATCTGATCCAATCGATTTGTGTTAAAAAAATTGTTGGTATTTGACTTTACGCTCTTTCAATATTTCTTTCTACACTAGGTCTGCAATTTACTTCGAAAATATGGCCATGAACTACACGTGCTCCTATCGGCATCCGGCGCTGAATCCCGCCTCGCTGACCGCCGAGTGTGTGCTGACCTACTTCTGCGATCCGAACAACCCCTTCTACGACCGCAGCTGCGACAACGAAACCATGCGAATGCAGAATCGAAGCCTAGCCAATTTAGAGTTCTTTTTTGTCGTTGTTTTATGGTTTTTGCTTTAGTTGAGCCAGATTTTTCACGGCGATTACCCCCCGAACGGCTTCTAAAAACTCGGCAGTAAAACAAATTTTTGGAATATTTTACGTTATTTTACTCTGGACATATTGGTGTGACTCGCGTTCCAGCGTAGTTTGTTTTTGAATTTGACTTTTTCGAAAATCGTGCGAAGTTTTTTTCGAAATTTTTGTTTGCACCAACTTGGCACAAAGCAATCCATGTTAAAGGTAGGGAAAAATAAAAATTCTAGAAAATTTTTTATGAACTTTTCGTTGGGATATTTTTTTGGCTATTTTTTTATATTTTTTTATTTTTAAATTTAAAAATCTTTATTTACGTATTTTTCATGTTTGTTTGTCATTCACCTAGTTAATTGTTTGTAAATGTATGTATATATTTTAGGCAAATGGAGGGGATGCAATACGTGTTGGACCACGCCAACCCACCGCTATTCATTATTCGTAAACAGAAACGAAACAGTCCCACAGAATGTAAGCTTTTCGGGTATTTATGGGGATGTTTTACATTATACCGTGATTAAACCATTCGTTTGGCTTTTTTCGCATATTTATTTCTACTTTTGAACAAAATATTTTTTAACAAATTTTTCTTTCAGACACGCCCACAAATTACTATTACGTTTTGGACGGTGTGATTCGCGAATGTCCCAGCGTGCACGCCGTCGTTCAAATGCGGCTGGCCGTGTGTTCCGACGCGGTTATCAAGGCGATGAACGAGACTTTGGAGATGCTCAAGTACTTTTTTGTTTTCTTTTTTCTTTTTAATTTCTTTTTTTAAGTTAATTTTTATTTTTGTTGGTTTTTTTAAATATATTTTTTTAAATTTTGGTTATTTGTTATGTTTTTGTCCAGTGAAAACTTTTTTTTTCATCGGGGAATTGATGAGATTTTGGGCTACGAATTTTCATCGTAATTTTATTTTTGGAAATATATTCCATATTTTTTGATATTGCTTTAAATTTTTTTAATGAAAAATTAATTCTTGAAGAGATTGAAAATAATTTTTGTGCGAAATTTCTCAATTTCTGATGGTTTTTTAATGGATTTTAAGCGGGCGAAGCTTTTTTTCAGATTCAGTTCCGTCGACGGCTACAAATGGGAATTCAAGAGCACACCGGCGAAGATGAGCAGCGAGTCGAGCGACGAGGAGGACGCGGCCATGGACTCCGCCAAGTCAACCACAAACTCCCATCAGTCGCATAACCGTGGGGCTTTTCTCTTCTATTGTTTTGTGATTTTTTTTTCTCTCGAAATTTTTGCTATTAGTTTTGTAGCGGAGTTTGTCTTGAACTAGGTAGTTTTGTTATTTATTTTTTTGTAGGAAGTGTTTTTAAGAATTTTGTATGCTCTTTTTGTCAAAAATTGTCGTACGCGCCTTCATACAAAATAGTCTTTTTGTGTCTTTCATTTTAGGTCTTTCAGACTACCAAAATCCGCTCACCGAACGATCCACCTCCTTCCAGCACGTCCACACCGACAGACTTTTGCGCTTGCTCGTCGACAAGTACCCGCCGAAAATGGTACATCATAGCTTTTAATAAAAAAAATTAATTTTACAATTTTAGCGTTGTTTTGAATAAAAGACTATAAAAATATTAATTTTTTTCCAATATATTAATATTTTTTTCTAATCGGGGCAGCGTTCAATACTTAACGACTAACTTTTCCTGACTTACAATAAATTGCTTTAGCTCACTCGGCTAAATAAGGCTGAATTGGCTATTAGGGTCAACTCGCCATTGTTGGCTGATCCTCATAACTATTTGTACCCGTTAGTTTATTATTATTATTATTCAATACACATTGCCCATTCGTTGATTTAATAATATGTTTATAATTTAATAATTCTTACGGCTAGAACTCTCATAAATAAAACTCCAATAAATAATAAGAGAATTGGGTTAACAGAAGGAACGAACTTTTCGCGAAACGAAATCAATTAATTATTACATCATAGAAAAATAATAAAAAATTATTTATTTTTGCGTTTTAGAAAATCAATTTTCCTGATAAGCGCCCCCCAGCGCAACAACAACAACAGACGGCATCGCGCACCGGCGATTGGGGAGACATGGGCTCCGATACGCCCCGATCCACCGCTACGAGCACCGACGCGTCGTCACAGCAGGGCGCGCGCAGCGGCGGCGCGTTTGACGCTCAAATTCTGTCGGGTGCGTCGCATGCACCGACCACGACAGTCACGCATCATCAAGGCGGCTCCTTCGCCAACATTCCCCAGCATCTGACCGCGGCCGCCTCATCGGGCATGAGCGACGCGTCGCTGGCGAACGCGCCGACGCCACCCGCTACGCTGGGCGGCAACTCGCTGCGGGGCGACACGACGGGCGGAATGCCATCCTCATCTTCATCCAGTAAGGGAACACGAAAATTTATTTGGGAATTTTTAAATTTGTTTATTTGGAGACTTATTAAACTATTTGAGAATAACTTATTGTACAGAATTTTTTTCTTTTCGGCGCTTCTCGAAGATTGAATAGGATATTGATGCATCCGTCAACGGGATTCCGCCTTAATTTTTCCATAATTTATATATTATTTTTAAGACGATTTCCACCAACAACAATACACGACATCGACATCACTATACGAACAACAACAACAGCAAAACCTTTTGGCTGGACGATCCGCTTCAGAGCCGCATACCGCGCCGGTGTTGCCATCCGGCGCGTCACATAATATTCTGGGCGGTGCTGGCGCGTCAATGGCCGGAAGAGGTTTTGATGCGACGACCGTCGGCGGCCATGCGGGGCGTCCGTCGAGCGCCGCCGCGCAAGTCGGCAACGACCCGGCCGCCACGTCAGGCGGCGGTGCGCGACGCTCGGGGCCGAAGGCGAAGCGCGCCAAAAAGTGAGGGAATTCGATTTTTTGTTTTATTTTTGTGAATTTTGGTTCAATATCATTATTTTTTTGGCCTTACCAGAGCTACGGGAGTCGGATATTGAAGATTTGAAATTTGTTAATTATGATCACAGAAATTCTTTGCACGTCTGTTCACGACTTTTGGAATTTTTAGCTACCTTTTATAAATAGTGTC
>SAUE01000364.1:33532-43667 GCA_009724625.1 Deladenus siricidicola | reverse complement strand
GTGTCAACAACTGTAGACTATGTATAATCGAATAAACTGTTACCGTAGACCGGCGGCAACCGTAGCCGAAGTTCGACGGCGTCGTCCGCGAACGCGGGGCCGACGTCATTCGCGTCGCCTACCGTAACCGTGACAAGAGTTGGCTGTGAAGTGAATGCAAATTTCGAAGTATTTCCGCCAATTGTCATGTCCTGAGCCATCACGTAGAAATGCCAATGTTTTGTCTGAAATCACATTTACAGTTGATACGGTAGCCCAAAATACTGTAGCCCAAATATAATACTGTAGCCCAAACAATTGATACTGTATCTTAAACAATAAATATTGTATCCCAAACAAATTATGCTGTAGCTCAAAATTGATACAGTAGCTCAAAGAATTGATACTGTAGCCCAAACAAACAACACCGTAGTATAAACTATTAATACTGTAGCTCTAACAATTAATACTATAGCCATACAATTAATACTGCCCCCATACAATTAATATTGTAGCCTAAATAAATGATATTGTAACTCAAAAAATTAATACGGTATCCCGAGTAAATGATACTGTAGCCCAAATAAACGATACTGTAGCCCACACAATTAATATTGTGGTTTAAAATATCTCTAAAAAACCAATAAATTCACCGACCGTCTCAAAGTCGACAGTAGTCGGCGAATTTCGAACGATTGCGCCCACCGTAGTCGCGCTAGAGTTGGCGCCGCCGCCGCCGCCGCCGCCAACAATATTGGTCGCGTCGACTACGGTGAAGAAGGGATCTCGCGTGGAAAGTATTTTGTATTTTATCGCGCTGCTTCTGCAGCTACCGTCATTCCGCACGCGACGCGCAATACCACCGTAGGAGCTATTGCTGCCGACGCTACCGTAGGCGAGACGGTGGTCGTATTGCGCGAATAGATTCAACAGTTCTCTTTGCACGACCGTCACACTACCGTCGTCGCCGCTCGTGCCGCTTGCGCTGCTACGGTAGAGTGGCGTGCCCAACGCAGAGTTCTCGGCGATGATACCGTAGTATTCGGGCTGGCTGAATCGCAGATGTCGCCACGCACTCGGCACAATCTGAATACATATTCGTACATATATGAAGATAACAGCTAAAGTATGGTGATAATAACAGCTAAAGATAACAGCTAAAGTATAGTGCTGATAACGGCTAAAGTATACATAATAATAGTAACAGCTAATAATAACAGCTAAATATAGTGAAGATAACAGCTAAAGTATAGTGATAATAACAGCTAAAGTATAGTGATAGTAACAGCTAATAATAACAGCTAAAGTATAATGAAGATAACAGCTAAAGTATAATGAAGATAACAGCTAAAATATAGTGAAGATAACAGCTAAAGTATAGTGATAGTAACAGCTAATAATAACAGCTAAAGTATAATGAAGATAACAGCTAAATATAGTGAAGATAACAGCTAAAGTATAGTGATAATAACAGCTAAAATATAGTGAAGATAACAGCTAAAGTATAGTGATAGTAACAGCTAATAATAACAGCTAAAGTATAATGAAGATAACAGCTAAAATTAAATCTGATTAATTTGCTGAAACATTTGACAAAAAACTTTGCCAATTTTACCGTAACTTTTGTCAATTTTTAAACATGCAAATCAGCAAAAATTGGCATTTTCAATTTATGAAAAAGAAATTAAACCATTAAAATTTGCACCTAGCCAACTCTCTCCACTCATTACTCACAAATTTCTTCCTTCAAAATGCGGAAAATTCGTATGACGGCAAGAATTCGACTTTTTAAGCATCCTACCGTAACGAAAAGTTTTGTCGCGACGACGGCGGCCGGCGCGTCGACGCTCTCGTCGCCGCAGCGCGCCACAATCGTACAGTTGAGCGTCGTCAGTGGCGCATCTTCGTCGTCCACCGTATACAAGTGGCCGATGACGGTGACGAGTCCCGTCGCGAAGTCGACGTCCACGAACTTTGCGCACGAAACACCAGCGCCGCTTTCCAGCAGCGAAAACGCGACAAAACCCGCCGCGTTGCGCGCCTCGAACCGCGCCAATTGCGTGCGAATAGGCGTGGAGTCGTCGATTTGCACGTGCAAATTCGTTCTAAATCGTATTATTTAGCGCAATTCAGCCGAAAATAGTGTGCCAAATTTGACTTACTGTGCCAATTTGAGACTTTGCGCCTCGCTCACCGCCTCCTCCAGCCAACGCTCGTCGTAGACGCGCACCGTACACGTCGACGAGCGCGGTACGGCGGCCGCGTCGGCCGCCCGGACGGTGAGCGTCGTCGGTTGGCCGCCGGCGAATTTCTTCTTCGCCGATCTATTCGCCACCAAAAACAATTCGCCGCTGGTGGCGTTCAGTGCGAATTGGCCGAGTTCGTTCCCTGAACATCGACAATAATCGAGAATAATCGGCTTTGAGCACGACAAGTCTTATACTGTATTTTCGGTGTTAAGACATTTGCGCGGATCGGACATTTGCGGATTCTTATTTTAATATTATTTTTGAAAAAAACTAACTGCTCAACGGTCGTGGAGCCTTAGGCACTTGCACTGAGCCTTAGGCGAGTTTCGTAACTCGCCTAAGGCCTGAGCCTTAGGCGAGTAGGCAAGCCTCGTGCACGAGGCCTAGCCACAAGCCTTAGGCGAGTGCATCTACTCGATGCACGAGGCTTACCTCCGAGCCTTAAGCTTAGCCTTACAGTGAAGTAAAGTAAGCCAGCCCCCCCCCCCAACGGTTCTTAAAGTTTGTCTAGATATGATATGGTAGTGGGTGAATATGGCTGTGCAAAAGGGAAGACTGCCTGCCATAATCTTGGCCGGCCGGCCGGCCGGTTGTCTCCCGTCGCAGCTCTTCCCCGCAGCCATCTCTTTGAAACTCGATGATATTCTTTCCCACTACATAACTGGGTGAAAGGGAAGTGCACACACACACACACACACACACACACACACACACACACACACACACACACACACACACACACACACACACACTACAACATCAAAAAGGTGACCCGACACTTGCGGACGAAATAATAATTATCAATTTCAAAAAAATAAATAAGTTTTTTGATATATAAACGCGCTTTCTAACGTCAAAATCGCCGCTGTGACGCTTCTTTTACCCCACCCCCGAATTGTTATCTGTTACTTTGCGAACGTTGACCGTGCGGTTTGTCGCCCACAGAAAATGCGCAAACTTATCACAAAATGCGCCGAAGAAGTCTGCTAGGTTCAAAAACACCATTTTTTTGCCAAAATCGCTTACCGCCGATAATTTCGTAGGAAATGCGCCCCAATTCGAGCGCGTCCGCGTCGAACGCCTCCACATAGCCGACGAACTTCGCATTCGCGTCATCATCATTCTCATTCTCGTTCCCATTATCAGTGCGGTTGTCGTCATCCGCGCCGGATGATGATACCACAAACTCGTACGCGTCGAAGACGAACGTGGGCGCGTTCTCGTTGGCGGGCGCGACGTGGAATTCGACGCGCGCGAAATTCTCTTTGCCCGACGCTTTCGCGGAAACGATGACGGTGAAATTGGCGGAGAGTCGGCCCGGCACCGGCGACCGTTCCACAATCAGGTTGCCGTTGCTAAAGAACCATAATAATAATAATAATAATAATGTAGTGTTCTTTTGTTTCATCTGTATCGTATCGTTACAGCATCTCTTTATTATTTCAATATGGGGGGGGGGGTAAAAGGACGCCTGCCCACATTCTAACCGAGCGCCAGCCGCTAATAAGCTGGCGGCGAGACTGATCGATCGGGTGAGAGATAAGCTCAGTCGATGATGCTTTTCAATCGAACGCCCATAACACTTCTGTGTCCATCACCTACGTGAACGGACACACCAATACAAATCACATGTACCCACAAATACCTCAAATAATAATAATAATAATAGTGAAGTGGGATGTTAGCTTAACTGAACATATCCCGCCCAACGAAAGGAATGAGCTGCTATATACATATAATAAATCCACGATCGTGATGATCAACGGAGATTTTGTCGGACAAAGGGGCAAATGTAGCTTGGGAGATAAAGCCGAATGTTGGTGGGGAGAGAAGTCCGGAAGAAATTCGCGCCACCTCATCGCCGTATAAGTCTGAGCTTTTCGGGGAAGTTACAATTTTTTTCGGCCGAGGTTATCGCTACATCTAACCCCGCGAGTGTTGCGCCACGACACTTGCGCCCGAGGTTTGTGCGCCCCAAACAAAGTCATTTGCGCACCGAGCGCTTCTGGGGCGCAAATGTCAGATTTTTCAGACTTTTGCACCCCAGCAAATTTTTTTTTTGTAAATTTTCAAACGTTTGCGCCCAATAATAAAATTCTGAGTTTTTCAGACATTTGAAGTGATGAAATTTGTTCTTGTGAAAAAATTTTTTTGGCATTTTTTCAGTGAAAAATATCTGAAATTTGCAAAAAAAATTGCGGGGGCGCAAAAGTCTGAAAAATGGGACATTTGCGCCCCGGGCTCGCCCAGCTTCGCTGAGCGCAAAAGTCCGGGGCGTAAGTGTCGGGGCGCAAATGTCCGAGGCGCAAGTGTCGGCGCGCAAAAGTCTCGGGCGCAAATGTCTCCCAACGCCAATTCCACTCAGCCCATAGGCTCCCAGCCGCTTGGGCTCCCCCACTCCGGACGGGGACTCCCCGTGTGAGAGAGAGACGTAATGTTAAGTGTTGGCTGTGCCAAACAACTTGCTAGGCTCATAAAAGCGAATGTTTGCAATTTACACATATGTATGTACATTATCGTATGACATTGCAATTGCGCAATTCCGCACAACAATGCAAAACAGCGCGCGCCTATACCCACCTCTGATCGACGCGCAACATTTGCGCGGCCGCCACGTCGTCGACGGCGTGCAGCGCGTACGCGATCCGACCGCCGGCGCCGCGCTCGGCCGCCGCCGTCGTCGTCGTCGTCGTCGTCGTCGTCGACGCGCCGTCAACTTCGGCGTGCGCCGTGTGCGCGACAAAGCCGACGGGCGTCTCCGCGCCCAGCTCCACGACCGCGAACGGCGCCACGAACTCGAGGCGCGAGTTCGACGAGCGCGAAATGCGAACTTTTATCTGAAAAAAAGCAAAAAAAATTTTGGAAAAAGTGAAAAAATGTTATGCCAATTCGAATGCCAATCTGAGCGAACCTTGTCCTGCACTTTGTCGATGCCGTCCGATACCGTAAATTCGACCGTGATTTCACTGACGCTCGCGTCTATCGTATACACCGGTCGTGCCAGAACCTAAACAACGAATGTGTATGTACGTACGGTAATATCGTACGGTATGCTAAACGAAAATATGCAAATTGTGTAAAAATTTGTGCGCAAATTGTGTTTTAATTGTGTGTAAATTGTATGCTAATTGTGTGCAAATTGTGTGCCAATTATTGCAATTTGTATGCCAATTATGTGCTAATTCTTGCAAATTGTGTGCCAATTATGTGCAAATAGTGTGTAAATTGTCTGACAATTATGTGCAAATTGTGTGCCAATTGTGTGGCAAATTGTGTGCCAATTGTGTGGCAAATTGTGTGCAAATTGCTGGACAGGACTGACCAATTCGCCGTTGTGGCCGCGAAAGGCGAACGTGTGGTTGGGGTTGGAGGCGCGCGCGTCATCGCCGCCGCCGCCGCCGCCGCCGGCCGCCCACCACAGCGGGTCGTTGTCGTCGTCGACGGCCTTCACGATGCCGACGATGCCGCCGACGCGGTCGCCGTCGCTCACGTACAACTCACGCCACGTGCTAGCGTCGAGGAGGCGTGGCTTGCGGTTGGAGACGGTGAACTTGTTCGCCCTACCTGCAATTTTTTTCAATCCTCCACATGTAGTGATTGCTGTGTTTGTTTGTTTGCAGCTCTACTACTGTATTTATATGATATCTTTATTGATCTGAATCCTGGACCGGAGAACCCCTTTAGAAGTGACTTATGAGTCGTTCTCCCTCGCGAATCCGCCAGCACACGGCGGCGAAACTGCTTTAGGCAAAGCCTGCCGGCTTTGCTGCCGGCCGTTCGGTTCCTTTGTTCTCCGCTAGACTGACTAACCGAGTGAGATCAGCTCACTCCTTACTTTTCCAAAGGAACGCCCATTAGAATTATGTGTCCGTCACTTACGCGAACGGCCACGGGGGAGCCGGCACCAGGGTTGGGCGGACGGAATTCCCACTTCCGAATTCCGAAATGTGCGGAATTTGGCCTCTCGGAATTCCGAACTTTTGGCTATTCCGAGTCGGAATTCGGAAGTTTTTCGACTAGAAAAAAAACATTTTTGAAAGAATTACCATTTAATTCAAATTTATGTCTAGTTGCTTTCATTTTTTTTTACTTCTATACTTTCTATAGCTTGCTCTCTCTCTCTACCTGCTTTATATTATCAACAAATTCTGTCTAAAAATTGCAAGAAATCTTATGAAAGCAAACATGTCATATATTAGAAAAAAAATCGAATTTTTTTTTGATTACTTCCGATTCCGAATTGCGAAATGCGGAATTCCCTCCATTTTTGGCCTCCTCGGAATTCCGAATTCCGAAAATTTTTTCAGCTATCAGAATTCGGAAATTGAAATTTTTTTACTTCCGCCGAAACTTGCCCCGCACGTTTTCCTATTATGTTTTGTAATGGAAAAATTTTACGTAAAAAAATTTTTTACAGTAAAACCAAAAGAAGTGGGCGCGGCCAAATGTGCGCACATATGTAAGGAGAAAACGTTTTCATGAAAAATTTTTTTGTCACATCGCCAAACACTGGCCAAACAAATTGTGTTTGCGAGAATACACACACACCAAATACACAGTGGGCACATCGCCAAGCACTGATACAGGTGCTTGGCGATGTGGCCACTTTGCTTAAGCTTAAGCCGCCATTCGGCAATAAATTCCCTCCCTCCACAAAACGAAAACCCACCCAGCACGACCAGCGTCAGCGTCGCGTTGCCTTCGAGCGGCGGCGTGCCGGCGTCGCGCGCCACGACGCGCATCTGGTGCTGCGTGCCGGCTTTGAGCGGCTCGCGCGCAAAAATCCGCCCAAACGCGTCGATTGTAAAGCGATCGCTGGCGCCCTTTGCGCCGGCGACGCGCTCCAGCCGGTAGGCGAGCTCGGCGTTGGCGCCCGGCGCGTCGCAGTCGGTCGCGAATACGTGGCCCAAATAGGCGCCCGCCGGCTGATCTGCGGGCACATTCAGCGCGATTCTCTCCGCGCTGAACGCCGGCGCGCAATCGTTGACGTCCTCGACGCTGACGACCACCACCGCCACCGTGCACAGCGGCGGCGCGCCCAAATCGCAGGCGCGCACGTGAAGCTCGTGCTCGGCGAGCGTCTCGCGGTCCAAGCGACGGCGCCCGACGACTATGTAGCCTGCAAGTGAATTTGCTCAAAAAGCAATCAAACACAAATACATACATATATACACTCAGATATACATATGTACACATACAAACATACACAAACGCACACATAAAATGCCAATTTTATCAAAAGACATACATACATACACAGGTTTATTTTGCATGATACTCAATCTCCAAGCCTAGCTTCATATGTATATATGTAATACATATGTACATATGTATTACACCCCTGATATGTATGTATGTATTCATATTGGGTACTTACCCGAGGTCTCGTCGATGGCGAAATTGCTCTGCGGATTGCCTTTGGCGATGGAATATTTGACGCCGCCGCTGTTGCCGGCGGCGGCGGCGCTGCCGCGCTCGCCGCCGCCGCCGGGGCTGTAGTCGGGGTCGACGGCGTCGACTTTGAGCACGACTTTGTTCTCCGCCGAGTTTTCCGCCACCGCCGAAAAGTAGATCGGACGCGTGAAGACGGGCGCGCGGTCGTTTTTGTTGAGGACGCGCACGAGCACGTGCAGATGGGACGCGAGCGTCGTCGACCGGCGCGCCAGCGCCAGCGTCGTCGTCGGCGTCGGCGCGTTCTCCTCCGCGGCGCACACCGTCAGCCAATAGAAGGCGCTCGCCTCGTGGTCGAGTTGGCGCGTGGTGCGAATCATTCCGCTGAGCGCGTCGATTGCGAAGTGGCCGAGGCCGCTGCCCGCCACGAGGCGGTAGGCGACGAGCGCGCCTTCCTTCGCGTCCACCGCCGCCTCCACGCGAATCACTTCCGTGTTTGCCGGAAGATTTTCTAAAGGAATTCATGAGAGGATCACCACATCAAATACCAACAGAACGCTGCTTTTGAACCTATTCAACTGCCGACGACATAGGCAGCAATATTTCAATATTTTTTGTGCGGTTACTGTAGTATTGTGAGACATTTTGACCACTTTTTTGAAAAATTATTCTTATCATTTACTCCCACCCTAGCACTCCCCTCTCTCTCTCTCTCTCTCTCTCTCCCCTCTATCTCTCTTTCTCTCTTTCTCTGTCTCTCTCTCTCTTTGTCTCTCTCTGTCTCTCCCGCAAGCCCGAGAGCAGGTCAACGTGTCGCTAAGCGATTTGTGGACAAACTTTACGCCAAGTCGAACGTCAATTTACGCCAAATTTAAGAATGTTCTTAGATTTGGAATTAAATTTCGAATCGAATTATTTTAATCTCATTTTTGTAGCTTTTTAGAAAATAAATTATTTTAGAAGTGTTTAATAGAAAAGTTTATACGATCGTTGGACACGCGTGCCAGCAACAAACACAGCCATTCAGAGAGAGAGAGAGAGAGAGAGAGAGAGAGAGAGAGAGAGAGAGAGAGAGAGAAATGCAATGCGCATACCTTCGACGCTGGCCTCTAGCGCCACGTCGGAAAACCTGGGCGGAAACACATTTTCGTCTACGTCAACCAGCAAGACTTCGACCGCGCACTCCACGCTCAACGCGAGCGGCTCGCCGCGATCCGATACCTGTGTAAACTTTGCGCGTCAAAATACAAAATAATAAATAAACCTATTCACAACCTCTCACCACAACGTTATATGTATCCCACAGGCAATTCATCCCACAGGCAATTCATCCCACAGGCAATTCATCCCACAGGCAATTCATCCCACAGGCAATTCATCCCGATAAAAATTGATTTTTGTGGTTTATCAGACCCCGAAAAAAAATTTCTTTTTTAGATTTTCTGGAACGGGAAATTCGAAGAGAGCGCGCTACCAGCTGCGCCATTCGGGACAACGTCTACCCTTCGACATTTTCTGCCCAAGTTCGAAGATGTTTTTGGCGGTCGCTACATTACTGTAGGGGGTGAGAAAATTTTCGAAAGTTTTTCCATTTTTTTTTTAATTTTCAAAGTTTTGAAGCAAATTTTTGTGGAATTCAACCTCAACCACAAGTGAATTTTTGAAGAAATTTAGTCAAAATTAACTGAAAATGTGACATTTTTATGAGAATTTAAGTCGAAATGAGAAAATTTTTAAAAATTTTTTGAAAAATTTGGCCAAATTTTCGATTTTCGGTGATTTTTTCCTTTCGAAATTTCAAGACTTTTGAAATTTCAAATTCATTTTCGACTTATCCCCGTTACCAACGCGCCAAAATGTGCATGCAAAAAGTCTGGCCAGCTGTGTTGAGCTCGCCAATTTCACAAATTTTGGATTTTTTTCGCCAATTGGCAGCTAATTTCTGCCAAATTCATTGTGCACACAAAGCGTCAAGGCGAACCTTGACGCTGAAGTTGTAGCGCGACTGTCGCTCGAAGTCGAGCGGCGCGTCGCTGGCGACGAAAACACAGCCGGAAGCGCGCTCCACGCGAAAGGGCACGTGCGCGTCGCCGGCGTTTGCCGCCATTTCGAAGCGCAATTCAGCGTTGCGTCCCGCGTCGAAGTCCGCCGCGCCGACGCAAAGCACGAGCGCGCCGCTCGGCGCGTCCTCCAACAAATTCGCCTAAAAATTACGCGTCATTCTACGCTAAATTCATGTCAAAAGTAATTTTAATGGATTTATTTTTTGATGATGATTTGAAAATCATTTGCAACATTCATCTGCGTTTTCATCTGCGTTTTCGTCTGCGTTTTCATCTGCGGATTCATCTGTGGCAAATTTATGTGCAGGTTCATCTTTAGATTCATCTGCGGACTCATCTGTGGATTCATCTGCGGACTCATTTGCGGATTCATCTGTGGATTCATCTGCGGACTCATCTAAGGATTCATCTGCGGATTCATCTTTCGATTCATCTGCGGACTCATCTGCGGGC
>SAUE01000363.1:2399-15280 GCA_009724625.1 Deladenus siricidicola | reverse complement strand
GGACCGTTGTGCTGTTACCGTAGTTGAAGCGTTTTGCTGCTACCGTAGTCGAAGTGTGTGTGTGTGTGTGTGTGTGTGAGGCTACCGTAGCCGGAGCGTTGTTGTTGAAGGAGGGGAAGAAGAGGAGTACAAGAAAAAAGTGTGTAGCTCAATGGGCAATGGCATATCGTCGTATTTGCGCGACTTTACCGTCGTCGACGACGGTCCGGTGGTCGAGACGCGGTAC
Source organism: Deladenus siricidicola (assembly GCA_009724625.1). NCBI lineage: Eukaryota > Metazoa > Nematoda > Chromadorea > Rhabditida > Sphaerulariidae > Deladenus > Deladenus siricidicola. Next base: position 15,054 of record SAUE01000363.1, on the reverse strand, counting down.
GGTAGTGTGGCGGGCAAGTCTTTCGTGTTCGACGGCGAGCGCAAAGTCAACGCCTTTCTCGGCTTACCGTTCGCCACCGTAGGCACGTACGCAGACAGATTCAAGGTAGTATTTTGTCGAGCAATTTGGCGGCTTTTTAATCATCGAATACATATGTACATATATACATATACATATATGGGTATATGTAAAATAAATAAAAAATTTTCAGAAGGCTAAGCCGCCGACCGCGTGGTCGGACGTGCGCGATTGTCGACAGTTCGGACCGCGCGCCATACAGGGCGACTTGTTCTGGGACCATTTCATCACGCTTGTGCCGCAAAGCGAAGAGAACTGCCTCAACCTATGCGTGTTCGCGCCCGACTGGAAGTCCGACAAATTTGTGAGTACTATCCACCATCCACAATCGCCAATACCACTAACATGAACTGTCCACCATCCACCAATACGAATACCACCTCTAATACGGTAGTGACTATTACGGTAGTGACTGTAGCACCACCGATACCATACAAATATTATAGTTCCAGTAGTATTGTCTGTTATTCCACACTGCCAGTGGTTTACTTTTTTAAATGAAAATGAACTTTTGACAAAATAAAAATTGGCAGCTACTACGGTAGCTAGAACATGTACATAGCTAGAACATGTACACGCGCAAAGTGTGTACAGTATATCATTTCTATGTAAAAAATGATATACAAATAAAAAGAAACAATTTTCGAATATTTTTCAGCCGAACGGTCGGCCCGTTATGGTATTTCTGCACGGTGGCGGCTATCTCATCCACAGTGCGGCCAACTACGGTGACTGGAACATTTGCAGGTTTTTCATTCATTCCTTCATCTTTTATCCCCTTTTTCATCCCTCGTACAGTACCGGCCGAGTCATTCATTCGTTCGTTCGTTCGTTCGTTCATTCACTCATTCACTCATTCACTCATTCACTATTCATTCACTCATTCACTATTCATTCACTCATTCACTCATTCACTCACTCATTTCTCGATTCAGTACCGGCTGGGCATTTTTATTCATCCACTTCATCCCTTCCCTTATTCTCTTTTATCTTGTTGTTATTGCTGTTGACAACAACGAAAATGTTGTTGTGGTGGTAAAAAGTTATTTGAAGAGAACGATACTGTAGCACATTATGACAAAAAAAAATTTAAATAAAAAAAATTTTTTGGTAAATTAAAAAAATTGGCCAAACCTATCATAGGCGGTTATACACGGAATACTGTAAAGGACTTTATTATACATATGAGTATTGTGAAAAGAATGAACAACAATTGTGTACAGTAGTGTACTGTAATGTTACAGGAACTTGTGTCTTCACGACGTGGTGGTGGTGACGATACAGTATCGGCTGGGCCTTCTCGGCTTCTTGTCGACGGGCAACGCGCAGTGCGCCGGCAACTTCGGCCTCTGGGACCAGATGGCGGCGTTCGCGTGGGTGCGCGCCAACATCGCCGCGTTCGGCGGCGACGCGCGCAACCTCACCGCGTTCGGCCAGAGCGCCGGCGCCGCCTCCCTCGACTTTTTGAGCATTTCGCCGAAGAACGAAGGTTTACCCCGCCCCCTTTCGCCCACAATTACAATAATATTTGTCTTTGTGCTTATTTAATTAATTGCAAATCGCGAGCGGTGCTTTAGGATGTTTCGAGCGCGTCATTTTAATGGGCGGCAACGCTAGCGGCGATTGGGCGATTGCGACGCCGGAACTCACGCTCCGTGGCGCGCTCAAAATGCTCAAACGATGCGGCTACGAAGGTGACTTTTCGCCTACCGTACATCTTTCTATTTTGTTTGCAGTCACAAAACTGTACGTATTAGTTACTGTAGTTACCGTAACACGTAAATAGATAAACAAAAAACGTATGTCGTTATGATGAATACATATGTATGTGCTTGAAGGTGACGTCGGCGACACGACGAAGCTTTTGGACTTTATTCGCGCGCAACCGGCGAAAAACATTTCGCCAAGTTTGGCGGGCAAAAGCGCTTTCAACCGCGCGAAGAGCGGCCTCGACTTCTGCCCGGTCGTCGACGGCGATTTGTTGCCGGCGCGGCCGAGCGAGCTGCGCAAGACCGCGCGAAAAGTATGCGCGATCATCGGCACGGCCGAGTACGAAGCGCTGCTATTTCGTATGAATTTTTCTTTCTTCTCTTTGCCACACACACACACACACACACACACACACACACACACACACACACACACACACACACACACACACACACACACACATGCATGCATGCATGCATGCATGAATGCATGCATGCATACATACATACATACATACATACATACATACATACATACATACATACATACACACACGCATACATACACACATACATACACACATACACAAGTGCAAATAGACAATGAAACAAAGAAGCAGAGAGATTGGCAAACGCAGATAAACAGAAAAACAGACAAACACAGATAGAAACTAAGAGACAAACAAACAGACCGAAAAACAGACAAACATACAAAAAGTAAACAAACCGATAGATGGAAAAAAAGACGGACAGACAAACAGACAGAAAGTAAGTTAGAGGCAGACATTCAGATAGACAAACGAACCAATAGACAGACGGACAGTCAGACAAGCAGACAGATATACAGTCAGACAGACAGACATGCAGGAAGACAAGCAGATAGACATATAGACAAACAGACGGACAAACGCAGATAGACAAGACATGAAAGGATGAACGATAAGAGAATGTGTTTGAAATGTTTGTTTAAAGTAAATTTTATTTTATTTTATTTTTGATAAACAAAAAAGTGCTTCAGACGCGCTAGGCCGCGCGCAGTCGGACATGAAGACGATCAAGAAGTTCTTCGAGATCCACATCAGCGAACACTGCGAAAACTTCGAGGAATTGCGCGCTGAGGCGATGGAAGTGTACTTGGGGGGCGTGGAGGCGAGCGACAAAGAGCAAGTCGCCAGGGCTTTCTTAAAGGTTTTTCTTGCCATTTTCCAACAAAAAAAATATTTTCGTGAGCGCCGCCCATACGCCCGATTGCCAATGACAACATTTCGTCCAAATTTGCAAAACAATTCCAGCAAGACGAGTACAACTTGCAAGACGAATGCAATTCAAACGCTTTACAATGCAAATTGCAAAGCAATTCCAATTTGCAAGATGATTCCAGTTTGAATTTTCAAAAAAATTTCAATTTACAATGCAATTTGCAGGCGTACAGTGACATTTTGATGAACAATTCCACGCAAAAATACTGTGAGGAAATGGTGGCGGCCGGCCACGACGTCTACCGCTACAATATGACCTACTATAACCCCGACTCTTTCGGCTTCTTCGCCTATCGTATGCCCTTTCTAGGTAAGCCTTTTTGATGTTACTATACGATACGATCTGTGTACATACATACAATATAACTTCTCAGTTTATTGGGTTTTTTCAAACGCTTTACCTTTACAATAATTTTTACACTTTAATGATTGAACCTTTTTTTGTCCGACACCGTATGTACACCGTATGTACCGTTATATGTACCGTTATGAAGCGTTGTTTAGCCGCCACACACTGCCACGACCTTCGCTATTTGCTGGGGAAGGGAATGTACGCCAAATTCCGCCCCAACTACGACGACATGCACATGTTGGACGTGATGGCGCACTTCTGGACGAATTTCGCCAAATACGGGTTGGTTTCTCTCTCTCTCTCTCTCTCTCTATCTCTCTCTTTCTCTCTTTCGCTCTCTCTTTCTCTCTCTCTCTCTTTCTCTCTCTTCAAGAAGAACACGATCCAGCAATAATATGTGAGGTTGTTGAGGAAAATTTGGATGCAAATTGCATCCAATGCGGGCATCCAACCGGTATCTGCATGGATTTACGCTAATCTGTCAAGTTTGCAGATCTGTCTGTAACTGTGAGCCATTAAATCTCGTCAGCCCTTTTTTTGCCACCCCTCCCGCACCCAATCGTGTAACTCACCGAGTCCATACCATCCCCAATCCCATGCCTCACGCTTGAGAACATATAATTTTTGCGATAGTTACATAATGTTATAATGTCCAACGAATGTCCAATGCTTAGACATTACATACAAAAATTGTTGTTGCAGAGATCCGAATGGTCCGAAAAATGAACAAAGTTGTTCACCGTCCAATGCCAACGCCAATAATGCCAACGGCAATACTGCGAATACGGTAGTTTGGCAAAAAGTGACAAAAGACGATCTTTACGCTTACATGGATTTGAACCTTGAGCCGCGGATGAAGAGCGATTACCAGGGCAGGCGATACGAGTTTTGGAAGAAGGTCGACGCTAGCAAACACCACTCCTACTGAGGGCATACAGTAGACAGACAGAGAGACTTTGAGTGAGGAGAATGGTAGAAAAAGAATGTGAGAAAGAAATTGACAAAGAGAGAGAGAGAGTGAGGCAAAGAGAGAGAGTGAGGCAAAGAGAGAGAGAGAAAGAGAAATACTTCAATTGAGGAGAATGGTAGACAGACAGAGAAAGAGAGTTTTTTTAAGAAATTGCGCTTTGTTTTTTGGCTGGAAATATTTTTTGTTTATTTTTCGTTTTTTTTTGCAAATTTTCATTGAATATCAAACTTTCGAAATTTCAACCTCACACACTACTGTACAATGTAAAACTATTTGCTCGAATTTCCTAATTATTGTTTCAATTACCGTATACACACACATACAACCGTAGCCAGAAGAAAATTTCGTATACGAACAATTTGGTGTAATAAATTGTGGGGGTGAGCGGAATCTGGCTATGCAGTATCACATCAGCTACAGTATTATAACAAACATTTACAGTATCATATCAAGCATCTACCGTCTCATATCAAACAACTACAGTATCAGATCAAACATTTACAGTATCACATCAAGCATCTACAGTACCATATCAAACAACTACAGTATCAGATCAAACATTTACAGTATCATATCAAGCATCTACCGTATCATAACAATCATTACAGTATTGTATCAGCAACATCTACAGTTCACAATCGCTTAGAGTTCGCCTTTTACAGTGTTTTGCGTTTTGCGCTAATTTAAAAATTATTTAATTTTTCCCAATTTTTTCTTTCTTTTTTCACTCAATTTTCACTTAATTTCAAATTATGTATATTCTTAGGCTGTGATCCGACCGTAACTAACTACATTTTATTATAGCACATACCACAGTATTACAAAAATGTCAAAGTGTCTTTCCACCGCATTTTTTTTTGTTATTATCGATTCATTACGATATTATTACGATATTATGCATTTTCACTTACATTTCTTATTATTATTATTGTTATTGTCATTACTATGTATTATTACGGTATTATGCGTTGTGTTAATTTTACGATATTTTACGAGAAATTTGGTTTAATATTATTTTCATTTGATTCGATTTTCAATCTTTTTTATTTATTTTTATTCATTTTTAGCGAATCGAATTCATAGGATATTTCACTTTTTGCTAGCAACGAAATCACCAACAAACGGCGCGCTACACACATACATACCAGAGGTGTAACGAATGTAAATTTGAAAAAATCGAAAATTTTTACATCCCTGATACATGCATTCATATGTACATATATTTATAATGTTATGTGCAAAATGTTGTATGCAAATTTGAAATTAAAAAAAGGAATTTCAAATGTTCTCCTACCACCACAAAATGCTAACACAAAAGTTTTAATTGAATGTATTCAATCTCAACTCGTCTATCAGTCTTTTCCACCCTCTGCTAGGCCGGCCGAACGAGGAGACCGGTAGTCTGAGGAAAATTTGGGAAAATTCAAATTTTCGGCATAACAAATAATTTTCCGTAGAGGTGGAGAGAATTTTGCTTGGCTACGCGCCACTGCGTGTGTTGGTGGTCATCACCATCATGCACGTATTGTCTGTCTATGTATGAATAAATGTGTGTATAACGTGTGTTGGTCGTCTAGGAATAAATTTGTATGATTAACAAGGTTGTATTTTATTCCGATTTCTGCTGGTATTATTCTATTTTTAGCCTTATTTTGTGAAATAAAAAATTCAAATTTGCTCAACTCATCATCAACATTCACCACAGCAAACATTTTCGACATGACCAAAGTGCTGTTGCTGGAGCATCAAAAAAGGAAGGAAAATACAGATAATGAGGCAGACAGACAAATAATTTTTCCCCTAGCACATAATCCGCAAAAACATGTCCAAGTTTTATGCGAAAAAGTTGGCATCTGCGCGCTAAAATCGAAAACCGCTGCCACCAGTAAGAGGGATGGAAATGAACTCGTGAGAGACATAAATTCCCAAACTTACACTGGCGACATCGATCGATCATTTATTGAGCACGACATCTCACACACACACACACACACACACACACACACACACACACACACACACACACACACACACACACACACACACATATGACGTTACGATATCATCGATCGATCGACCTTATTGACCGAGCGATCTTAATCGAACATACAAAACCAACTGAAGCGCTGACATGGTTAGCTGCTGGGCTAGCGGCTGCGTGCTCTTCCATTTAGGTGCGATCGATACTAGGTAGTGGTCGCACCGATTATTCGCAGCCAACCCTCTAGCGGTCGAGCTCGCTCGCGAACAATCCGCGATATTTGAATCCGCGCCCCTGTTCAGCGAATACGGTATCAATCTATGTAAACTTATCGACAAAATGTCGATCTTCCGAAAGGGAAAATTTTGGAATTTGTCGTCGGGGGAATAGCTTCAAACTATTTAAAACAAAAATATTATGCCCAAACAAAAAACTTTTACAAAATGTAACATTTTCATGTTTTTCTTCAATTTTGTTTCAATATTTTCAAAGCTAGGTCAATAACGAAAACCGAACAACTTGCTTTTACACAAAAAATTTTCCAAATTTGCAAATATTTTCAAAACATTTTGGAATGTTTCAAAGCTGAACAAACGCTTTGGCAGAAAATTGTAAAACAATTCGATATAAAAGGGTAAAAATTTTTATAATTTTATAGCAAGTGAGACGGAAAGAAAAAGAACTTACATATATTCCCCTCAGGAAAATTTATGGGACCAAAGCTAGAGAAAGATAAAAAAAAGAAAGAGAGAAAGAGAGATAGAGAGACTTTATTATTACCGTAACTTTTATTTCCCAAAATTTCAGAAATGATAAAAATTGCGTTCATTTTCGCAGCCGTTACTGTTTTGGCGGCCAACAATAAATACCATTTACATGACGATGGCGCTGAGCGCGCAAATGCCAATAGGCACGATGGTACGGTAGACGGCGACGAGCAAATTGAGGGCGAATACGGTATCAACCAAGGGCGTCAACCTCCTCAACCAATGACAAATGACTACGATAGCGGTGTCGAGCAAGAAGAACATGGTATCACCCGAGGTCGTTATTCACAGCATAATAAACAACATAGCGTCTACGGTGGCAACAACGACAAACAAATCAACGACAAATACGGTATCAACCAGGCCGGTCAACCGCTACACCGTCGCACGCACGAAACCAATGACTACAATAGCGGAGTGGAGCAAGAAGAACACAGTATCACCCGAGGTCGTTATTCCCAGCGTAATCAACATAGCGACAACGATGGCAACAATGAGCAAATTAAGGACGTATACGGTGTAAACCAAGGCGGTAAACCACCTCACCGTCACACACAACAAACCAATGACAACGCTAATAGCGTCCAGGAAGAAGAACACGGTATCACCCGAGGTCGTTATTCCCAGCGCAATAAACATAGCGCCAACGATGGCAACAACGAGCAAATCGACGGCAAATACGATATCACCCGAAATCGTCAACCATCTCACCGTCATACGAAACAAACCAATGACTACGCTAATGGCGTCGAGCAAGAAGAACACGCTATCACCCGAGGTCGTTATCCCCAGCATGGCGCCAACGGTGGCGGTGAAGAGCAAATTGAGGGCGAATACGATACCAACCAGGACGGTCAACCGCCACACCGTCACATACAACAAACCAATGACTACGACAGCGACGTCGAGCAACAACAACACAGTATCATCCGAGATCGTCATTCACCACATCGCCACGCACAAATCGACGACTACGACGAGCAACTTGACCACAAAAATCACCGTGGTGTGAACGATCAAGCTCATTCAAACGGTGGTGGCGCCACAGCACAGGCAGAATTTGGTGGCGCCAACAAAGAAGAGGATGGCAGCGCGGACGCCGGCGGAAATCCGTACTATATTCGTCTACGTATTAGAAAGGCCACGTTTATTAGAAGAAATTAGACACACCAACAAAAAGAATAAAAAGAAGATTTTTTTTAAATAGCTGTCGGTTTTTCTGTTGTTGCATTGTATTTTAAACTCCGCTGTTTTTTCGCTTGCCAATTTGTGCATATTTATCGTTATAATAAATAAAAAATTGTTCGCCAAACTTTCCGTCCCCAAAATTTAATATTACTAATCAGGCAGAATTTGGTGGCTATTATATAATATACAGTTGCGGACAAAACATAGGCAAAATTTTTTACTTTTTCTTTCAACTCAATTTTTAGGCATAATGTAGCAGTCGCATGAAAAAACGTGATATGCCATCGGATAGAGAANAAGCTTGATCGTTCGACTGAGGGATAACGAGAAATCGACATGGACGGACATCGCAAATCACGTGAAGCTGAACCCAGGGACGTGTTTGAAAATCTGCAGGCGCGTGAAAAGTCCAAAAACGCTAAATAAAGGTGGAAGACCTCCGACGGATGAAAGGTAGATTTACCGTATGTTTGGGGTCGTTATCATGCATGAACACCCAGCATTCCGACATGTTCTGCATCGCGTATGCCAACACAACGATCTTAAGGATTTCACGGTACTGAAGTTGATCCATCTTATCGTGAACACGATGAAGCGGACCAACGCCATGCCATGAAAATGATCCCCAAATCATTATATTACCTCCTCCGAACTTGACGGTCGGTACCGTATACTTCGGGTCGTATCTGTGATTTTTAGGTCGACGAATATAACTTTTCCCATCATTGTTGGAAAGATTAAATTTAGATTCGTCGGACCATAACACATTTTTCCAATTTTGCACAGTCCAATCAATATGATCCTTGGCAAATTTCAGTCGAGCGGACCGTTCTTTTTTGAAATCCAGGCTTCAATGCTGGACGACGACCGTACAGATTTCTTTCACAGAGGCGACGTTGTATGGTCCTTGAGCTCACGTTTTCGAGTTTCAACTCTGATTTTGAGCATCGGTGATGTCAAATGGGGATTTTCCGATGATTTTTGGGCGATCATTCTTTCGGTTCTAAAAATTAAATATTGTTCATGCATGATAGAAGAATGAGTGATTTTTCACTGTATTTAAGATAAAATAATGAGAAATAAGTAGTTTAAATCTACCTTTCATCCGTTTTTCGATGTCTTCCACCTTTGTTTAGCGTTTTTGGACTTTTCACGCGCCTGTAGATTTTCAAACACGTCCCTGGGTTCAGCTTCACGTGATTTACGATGTCCGTCCATGTCGATTTCTCGTTATCCCTCAGTCGAACGATCAAGCTTTCCATTCGATGGTCAACACACGGGGGAGCCATGTTTTTGGTTTAAAACAATAGTACAAATAAAAACAAACATAAATGGAAACTAAAAATTAATTTTTAATAGCTTTAAACTGTAAAGAAAAATTTTTTGCCTATGTTTTGTCCGATCAAATTTTTGAGTGATTTTGTTTAATCAATAATTATGTGCGATCAGTGAAAATATTTTGAGACGTGAATAGGCTAGTGTTGTAGCAAATTAAATTCTCTATCCGATGGCATATCACGTTTTTTCATGCGACTGCTACATTATGCCTAAAAATTTAATTGAAAGAAAAAGTAAAAAATTTTGCCTATGTTTTGTCCGCAACTGTATATATAAAAAATAAATAGTGGGTAAAATACATTTATTATTTTAACCAATTATTCGGTGATTTTTTCATGAACTTTTTCCAATCACTGCAATTATTATAAAATGTTATTTTTGAGAATGTTAGCATTTACTTCGAACATTATCAGATGTTCAAACGACTTTTCACTGAAGTAATATTAAAGTACTTATAACATAGCACATATATGTATTATAAGCGGCATTAAAGGGGTATCTATTTTTAAAGGTTTTTTGGAATTTTTTTAAAGGTCTTTTACGTCCAACATTGAACTAAATATCCAATTTCTCTCAAAAATAAACGTGTTATGATGATTTACTGTAAAAAATTATTCTTACTGAACAAGTCACCTTTTTAGTTTCGAGAACAAGTCACTTTCACCAAATCTAAGTTTGCTTCTCATTTTTTGATTTTTATCACCCTCAAATTTGTTTATTTTATCATTTTTCTTTCAGAAAATTGAATTGTACAAAAACAAAAAAGTTATCACCGTAAATAGACATTTATTTCATATGTGAAAAACAAGAAAAAACACTATAACATCGTGTCTACTATAATAAGTAAGCTCCTATAGTATTATGGGCAGTTGATCGCCTTGCCGCAATACGCCTGCAAGTTCGCTTCGCGGAAAGCCTCAGAAAGCGTCTAAAATTTTTCATGATTAGGAAAAAATTTGACTATACAAAAATTATGTTTATAATAAAGAATATGCCACGCAAATACATAGGGGGGCAGGGAGAACCAGTATTAAAAAATGCAACAATTTTTCTAAAAATTTTCTCCCGAGTCAGTTACATAGTCCCATATTTTGGTGCAGTGACTTTTGCCCTCCCCCCCCCCAAACTAATTGGTCCTCCACCGGTAGCTCAGCGCCTCAGTAAACTTTTTGGCAATCAAAAAAGTTTCGCGGATAGCTTACCGGATGTGGATGGCAGACGCGCGCAATGTCCTCACACGATGCACCGTATTCCATGGCCAGCGTCGCTTCGGCGATCATCTCACCCGCGTTCTGAAACGATAGATTTCAAAATACCAAAAAAGTAACAAAACATCGAACAAACAAAAATATTACAGCTCCAATAATGTGGGCGCCGAGTAATCTGTCGGTTTCCTTATCGCTCAAAACCTTCACGAAGCCGTCCGTGTCGTTGTTGGTCTTAGCGCGAGAGTTGGCGACAAACGGGAATTTGCCGACTTTGTAAGCAATTTTCTAAAAACATATTCCCAAATTATTTGCAATTTCTACACATTAATGAAGCCAAAACACCATCAAAATGAAATAACTTAATAAAATAAAAGTATTAAAGCGAATTATACCTTTTCCTTCAATGCCTCCTCCGCCAGACCCACCCAGGCGACTTCCGGGTGCGTGTACACCACCGACGGAATGCAATTGTAGTCGAGATGGACGGGTCCGCCGGCGATTCCCTCCACGCACAACATTCCCTCGTCCTAAAAAAATAAAGAGCATAAACTTACTTTAAAGACTATTCAAATGAAGTATTCAATGCGAATTTTTTCGAGCTTATTGTTAAAAGTAGGTACACATCAAGGTTGTGCGGAATTTCGGCTTCCGAAATGCGGACTTCCGGCCATTTGTAGCCTCCAAAAAAAATTTTTCACCCATCGGAATTCGGAATTGAAAATTTTTTACTTCCGCCCAACCCTGGTATAGGTGCATATAGCTTCCCCCCTCTACGTGGAAAAATCTGGGGTAAGCTAATATCTATTTTATGTATGAAAACAAAACTGAAATAGAGAAAAACAAGTGCGTAAAGCAAGGGCGTAGCCAGGGGGCCAAATGGGATATGCCCCCCCCCCCAATGAAAATGTAATTCGGCTTCCGAATTTTCACTTTTTTCGAGTAAATTTGGCTGTGGGCCCCCTCCCACGAAAATTTTTTTGGCCTTGGCCCTCCAAAATCTTTTTGCTGACTACGCCTCTGGCGTAAAGATAAGTATGGAAAAAATTTCAATTAGCAGAGTAAAAAAACTTGTTTAAAAATTCTCTGGTCATTTTTCGAGGCTTATCTTCGGAGAAAACATAATATTACTAGGCTATTAATTTTTTTTCAAAATAAACCTCGGCTTTGTGTGCGAGCATCGGCCCGGCGATAACGTCGCCGATGGCATAGATCGACGGAACGCTGGTCTGGTAGCGCTCGTTCACCGGCACGCGGCCCTTCTCGTCCAACTTCAACTGCACCGTGTCGAGGCCGAGGTTCGCCGTGTAGGGTCTTCGTCCGATAGACACCAAAAGCACGTCGCAGGACAACTGAAGAAATATTGCACTGTGATTTGAAATTCAAACCTCCAAACTTATAATTATCGTCATTTTATGGGAATTCCTCAGAACATCGATTTGTGTAATTTCGATATTGGGAAAGAGAGAAAAACCCTTAAAATCCTAGATAACTGCGCCCCACTTCTCCTCTCCCACCACAAATCAGTACCTAATTTTTTTTCTAAATGCCGCAAAATTTGTCATAAGACGATAAAGGAAGGACTGCCTATAATTTCCATTTTATAGCAGAAAAAATCCCTCCCTCAGGAGTCCGCAAAAAATTATTCAAAAACATATAAACCAAATGTCTGGCTTTGATAGGAGATTAATGGGGGGGGAGGTTTGGCATATAAACAAATTGAAACAGAAAATTTTCAATTGCTGTACGTTCTCGAAACTTCCTCTACCTTCGTAAATTCGACGTGCAAGGAATCCCCACACGTTTTC
>SAUE01000361.1:10553-36956 GCA_009724625.1 Deladenus siricidicola | reverse complement strand
TTTGGAATTCATTCTTCTTTTGTTTTCATTCAAAATTCAGTTAGATTCGACCAATTTTTAAAGTTGAGTAATATTTTTTTCCTACAATGACATGTTGGAAAAATGTAACTGTTGTCCCTAATGTTCTGTATCTACTGNACAATAGCGAGAATAAAAAATAGTTATACCATATGTACACATATCTTCGAATAAAATTTACTTTCTACAAAAAAAAACAATTTTTTTGCCGAAATTGCCTAAAAATTAAATCATTACTTCTTTTACTTTTATACTTTACGAGCTTTTCGTTTTGGGACGAAAAAATATTGAGAAAAAAATTCGGCCAAAATTTTTCGCTCTCGTCAAAAAAGGAAAGAATGAAATGAAAGAAAGGAAAGGAAGACAAAAGCAAACGAATGAAAGAAAGGAGAGAGAGAGAAAGGAAAGGAAAGAGAAAGGAAAGAAAGAAAAGAAAGGAAGCAATCGAGTTTTGGCCGAGAAAGGAAAGGAAAGCAGTGAAGCGGTGCTTAATTATTATTAGCTTTATTAGCCAATGACCATTATTTTTAATTCTTTTCTTTCTTCATTGTCCTTTCTTGTGCTTTCCTCTTTCTTTCTCCTTTCTTCTTGGAGCTTCTTTGCTTTTGCTTTTGCTTTAATGCGTTTGTGGCGTGGCAGCGAGCTTTTGAGGGTGTGTTTGAAGTATTCTCTCAAGTCTCTCTCTCTCTCTCTCTCTCCCCCCTCTTTCATTCTATTATCTCTCGCTTTTATTCTTCTTTCATTTTCACTTTCTCTCACTTTTTTTCTCTCTTATTCTCTCCTCTCTAACTTATTCTCTGCCTCATTCTTTTTCTCATTTTCTTTTCTCTCTCTCTCTCTCTTTCTATCTCATTCTCTCACTATACCATTCTCTCTCTCACTCTCTCTTTTCCTGTCTCATTCTTTTTTCTCTCTGTCTCACTCTCTCTATATGTCTCATTCTCTCTCTTCTCTATGTCGCTGTCGCTTCTCTCTATCTCATTCTCTCTCTGTCTCTGTCTCACACTCTCTTCTCTTTGCGCCTCTTCTTTGTCTTAATGAGTAATTGTTTGTTTAAAAGATTTAATTTTAGCTTTTGTTAGTCGTTAAATTTTTGCTTCCTTTCTTGACCTTTCTTTTTTTTCCCATTTCCCCCATTTCTTGTAAAAAAATTTTTTTTTACAAAAAACTTTTCTTTCTCGTTTCAAATTTGNAGTGTTCTTATTATTATTTTTTACTAATTTTGTCAAATAAATATTAACAAAAACATATATAACTTTTAAAAATTGGTTTTTGCTTTTCTCACTCTCTCATTCTTTCACATTCTCTCTCACTCTCTTATTTCTCTCATTTTATCTCACTCGCTGTCACTCACTCTCTCTCGTTCTCTCATTCTCTCTCTCACTTTCTCTCGATCTCTCTCATTTTCTCTCACACTGTTACTCTCTGTCACATTCTCTCTCTCTGTTCCTCTTTCTCACTGTCTTTCACTCTCTCCTTTTCACACTTTTTCTCTCTCTCTCTTGTTCTCTCTCTCTCTTTCTATCACTCTCTGTCACGTTCCATCCTCTTTATCACCATTTCTCACGTTCTTTCACTCTCTCCTTGTCTCATTATGTCTTTTTCTTTCGTTTACCATCTCTCTCATCATATACATATAACAACTTTTGTCTCTAAAATTATTTCTTTTCTTTTTTGTGCCAGCTAAAAAAGTGAAACTTTTGGCACACCCATTTTTTCGAATATTTCTTTATTTATTTATTTATTTACACAAAAACCCACCCAAATTTTTATTGCATTTTCGGGTTTTGTCTTTAAAAAGAAAAGAAAAGAAAACAAAGAAATAAAAATATGAAAAACTGATCATATTTGAATGAATGTTTGAGATGGACAATTGAGAGAGCCCAAGGACAATTCTCTCGTTTCTCTATCGTCTCTCTCTCTCTTTCTTTATTATATCTTTTTCTTTGTGAATGTTATCTCTCTCTTGCTCTCTCTTTCTCTCTCCCTCTTTCTCTCTCGTTATCCCTTCACTCTCTTTCTCTCACTTTCTCTCTTTCTTTCTCACTCATTCTCTATCTATCTCGCTCTCTCGCTCTCTCTCGCTCTTTTTTTCTCTCCCTCTCTCTCTTTCTCTCTCTCTTTCTATCCCTTCTTGGTTCGCTCATCTCTCTATTATTTCTACCTTTCTCTATGTGCTTTTTTCTTTTTTTCTATATTTTTCCCTCACTCTTTCTCATTCATTTCTTTTCCTTTGTTTCTCTTTCTCTGTCTCTCTCATTTAGTTCTCTCTCTTGCTCTCTCAATCTCTCTCTCTCTCTCTTCCTCTCCGTCTCTTTCTCTCTTTCTCTGTTTCTCATTTATTTTTCTCTCTGTCGTCTTTTACCTTTTCCTCTCACATTTTTCTTCATTGATTTTTTTGTGGAATTTTGTTGTCTTTTGTTAAAATTACTCAAAAATGGCCAAAAAAAATAATTTTTTTTCACCAAAAATAATAAAACATTTTTTTTGTTATTATTTTCCACATTTAATTATATATTTCGCATTGAATTCCTTTTTGTTGTTGTTTGCTCAATTGGCCATCTGTTTTGCATGCAAAAATCCGAGAATTTTCAACAAATTTGCACAAAAATAAAAACAAAAAAATTTGAAAAGTTTTTTTTTTCGTTTGCGTTCAAAAAATTATTTAAAAATGAAATTCTTTTTAATAAATTCACAAAAATGCAAATTTGCATCGTTTTCCCAGCATTATTTATTTTCGCTACGCCTTTGCACTAAAAACGCTTGAAAATGCAACAAAAAAATTTTGGCATTTTTCGAAAAAAATAAAAAAAAACATTTTTTTGAATATTAAAAAGAAAATTTTTTTTGCTTTTTTTTAATTGTCAATTGGCATTTTTTAGCAAATTGCTGACAATTGCGAAAACCGCAAGGAATTGGCAAGGTAGAGTTGGCACTTGGCAGAGTTGGCACTTGGCAAAGTTTGCACTTTTCAAAGTCCGCAATTAGCAGAGTTGGCACTTGGCTGAGTTGGCACTTGGTAGAGTTCGGACTTGGCAGAGTTGGCACTCGGCAAAGTTGGCATTTGGCAGAGTTGACACTTGGTAGAATTGACACTTTGCATAATTGGCACTTTGCACAGTCCGCACTTGGCAGAGTTGGCACTTAGCAGAGTCGGCAAAAACTACTTTTGAGAATTGCGAATTGGCTGGATTGGCACTTGTCGAAATTGTCACTGGATTACCACACATGATTTAATCATATGGTACATACAATGCCTGTACCGTATAATGGAGCAATTTGCAAAATGCGTACTGTAGTGTCAACTAACAATTGTAAATCCGCTTCTGCAAAGTGCAAAACCAACAAAATTTGCAAGAAAAAAATTTAAAGAAACATTCACATGATAGAATTTTCTCAAAATTCAGAAATCAAATGATTTTGCAGAGAAGTGTGCACGTGGTACGCTGGATCACAAAATACGGTGGGCGTATGACAGGGAAAAAATGAGGTAATATGAAAAATAATAATAATAATAATACGTAAACAGAATAAAAAATGTAAACAATTCGCGTTCAACGATGATCCACTTTCCTGCCAAATCAAACAATTTGCAATCTGCACGCGACAAAAAAATAATAAGACATAAAGAGATAGTGGGAGACGACAGACAGACAGAAAGACACGCGACAAAAAATAAGACATAAAGAGATAGTGGGAGACGACAGACAGACAGTCAGAAAGACACGCGGCAAAAAAATAGTAAGACATAAAGAGATAGTGGGAGACGACAGACAGTCAGAAAGACACGCGGCAAAAAAATGCAAAAATAAATATTCAAATTTTTGACAATTCCAAAAAATAGCAAAATCACAAAAATACATTTATTCATTTCACGAATTCGAATTCTCCATATTTTTAAATTTCTTTGAATTAATTTGCATTGGTATTTGCTTTTATGTCACAAACGTAGTATACCCAATCTAATCAGGGCTGGGCGTAATTACGAAAAATTATTTTCGTAATCGTAATTCGTAATTCCTGTAGAGAACAATTTGAAAAAATTTTCGTGGAATTCTGGAAACTTTCATGAGTTTCTGAAGGATTTTGTAGCGAAATTTTTTCAGAAAAAGTCGAAAATACCTACACCAAAAAACCGTAATTAAGGGCACTTTTTCGTAATTCGTAATCCGTAATTACGCCCAGCCCTGAATCTAATCCATGAAGTTTTTGCCGTCATTTTTTCTCGCAATTAACCCCACCCAACAACCCCATTGGCTATTTCTCTCTCACTCTCTCTCTCTCTTTCTCTCTTTCTTTTTCTCTCTTATGATGATGACTCTCTCCATTTCTCTCACTCTTCTTTTTCTTTTTCTCCCGCTGTCTCATTCGCTCTCATTTCTTTTTTTCTTTCTCTCTCTCTGCATCTCTTTCTCTATCTCTCACTTGCTTTTTTTCTTTCTCTCTCTATCCCTCTCTCTATGTCTCGTAGACTCATGGGATTCCTCGCATACGGAGGAGATAGTTGGGTACTTTCTATGTGATTGCGGCCAGGAGTAAAAATGTTATATTTTACATTTTCAGCACACACTTCTCTCGCCAAATTTTTGAGTTTAGAAATATTGTTAGCTTTTCAGAGAACCGAACCTTGTCATACATACACAGTATGTATGTAAGGCTTGCAATACACAGCCAACTTTTAAAGAAATTCAAGATTTTCAGCAAAAAATGAATTTTTATTCCGCGCACACTTTTGCCCCACTTCTGCTGCTACTGCTGCTGCTGCTGGCCGCGCTCGTCGCGCGCCTCGACGCCGGCCAAAACGCGCCGTCGTGGTCGGCGTTCGCGCGCGATGCGTCGAAGGGCGTCGCGAAAGCGGTCTTCCAGGAATACGCGAGCCAGGCGCGCCAAAAGACGAAAGATCGCTACGGCGAGCACTTCTACGATGATGTGGACACGATTGTTGGGATAGTGGACAAGTACAGTGGCAGCAGCAGCAGCGGCGGCCACCGTAGCAGCGGCGGCGGCAGCAGCGGCGGCGGCCACCGTAGCAGCGGCGGCACGAAGAAGCGCAGCTCTCACAAAAGCTATCAACGAAAGTAAGACGACTTACGGTAGAGGCGCGCAAATCGATCCAAACACCATTTTGGAGGAAAAAGAAGAACAAAAAGAAATATCACCGCGAAAGATTTGAATTTCGTAAAATAATGTACATACAGCGTGTAGATAGAGACTGTATTACTACTATATACTCATTCTATACATATATAATAATTAATTCGTGTCAATTTCGTTTTTTGCTAACAATAAACACATTTTGTAATGTATTATATTTTCCATTTTTTAACTTTTTTTTAAATGTTTTTGAAATTTTTATTTTCATAGCGCCACAAAAAATTTCGAATTCCGAATTCCGGCCGTTTTTGAGCCTCGAAATTCCGAATTCCGTATTCCAAATTTGAAATTTTCCCTTCCGCCCAACCAACCCCGCATTTTAAGCCCGCTGTGCGTAATTAGGAAAAATTATTTTCGTAACTCGTAATTACGAGGCTAAAAACCTCGTAATTTCTCGTAATTCGTAACTCGTAATTAAGCATCAGAAAAATTTCATAAAAAATTTACAATTCTTTGATATTATAAATATACTCGGAAATACGAAAAATATGAAGAAAAAAAAAGAGAAAATTTTAAAAGATTTGGAATTTTTTAAACGAAAATTCCTTCGAAATCGCGGTTTCTAGCAGGTTTTGGAGTGAAAAAGTTTCCAAAAAATGTCGAAAATACCGTACACCACAAACTCGTAATTACGAACATTTTCTTGTAATTCGTAGCTCGCAGAGCCCCGATTAGCACAGTATGCGGAGGAAACAATAATCGGCGCCGTTACGATTTGAAAATTTTCAGAGGTTTTCAATTCGAAAATGCACATATATTACGGTAATTAAGTACCGTACGCAAATGATACTGTTTAATTTTTTATAATTTTTCATATTTTGTGACATGAAAAAGTCTGTTTTCGTCAAAATTTGAAAATATTCCCAGAACGTAACCAATTTTTTTATATTTTTATGAGTTTATTTTTCACGTTTTTTCTGAGAGTTTTTTCTCTGAGAGTTTTGTGCGAGGGAAAACAAGTCTTACAGAAAACATGGAACTTTTTAGCTTTTCCCCCCGTATTAAAATTCGTTCAGGAAAATTTTTGAGATAAAAAAAGCGATTCTTATCGCCGATTTCGGCCTCTTTCTGTACTTCTCTCCGACTACACCCCAATCTCATCATCACCATCACCATCAGCATCTCATACACAACACTTTCAATCGAAAATTATTTACAACAAAAAAATGAAAAATAATTTCTTTGCTCTTTAATTTTTTGTTGTTTATTTGCAGAGAAAAAACATTTCATAAAAAGTGGAGAAAA
The DNA here is from genome assembly GCA_009724625.1 of Deladenus siricidicola. Taxonomy (NCBI): domain Eukaryota; kingdom Metazoa; phylum Nematoda; class Chromadorea; order Rhabditida; family Sphaerulariidae; genus Deladenus; species Deladenus siricidicola. Next base: position 30,539 of record SAUE01000361.1, on the reverse strand, counting down.
ATTTTTATTTCACAAATTTGTTGTGTTTGGCTTCAATATTTTTGTGCACATTTTACTCCCCTCCTGCCTTTTTTTTATCAGGCCACAATTTTGCTGTGTGCTGCTGCTGCTGCTGCTTGTGGGCTGACAATGGCGATGATAACCGCTGTTAACTGATTTTTCAGTTTTTGTTTCATTTTTGTTTAATAAGAAGTTTCATATAGTACGTGGCATGCTTTTCGTATTTTTTTAATATTTTTTATTTCTTAATTAAGAAAAGCTCTCGAAAGAGATTGAGTATTCGGGTGGGTCCCATCTCACTGAAATATTTCACGCAAAATTACAATGAAATCAGGTCGAAGTTGAAATAGAAAAGTGAAACACTTCAACTCGAAAAAGTCGAAATGAAAATAAAATAATTTTGAATTTGCGCACAAATAAAGATGACTTATTTTGTAACGTTTCTTTTTTAAATCCGAATTTTACAATTATTCTTGAATATTTTTTAAGCTTGGACGCGCAGCTCTACTGGGCCAATTTGATTTTAAGTCCAGTTATTTAGCAGCAGGGCTCTGTGTCACTCAATTCGAACGAAAGCTCTTGATGATAGGATTCAAAAAATTAAAAAAAGATTCTTGAAATATTTTTTCGTTCATTTTTATCCAAAATATTTTAAGAAAGTTTATTTATGTTTCATTTTTTGGAAAATAAGTTTTACTGTAAACTTTTACATCTTAATTTGAAAAAAAAACTCGAAATGTGAAATAATCGTTTGTCATCCGTTTTGCTACAAACTACAATTTCTGCTCTCTCTCTCTCTCTTACATACCAGGCAGGCAAATAACAATGCGCTAATTTTTTTGTTGTCATTCTCTAACTCTGTTCTGCTCAAATTTATGCGATTATTTTTTTGTTTTCTTTTTTAAGGTTCCCATAATTTATTTGTTTGAAGAATTGAATTGTTCAAGTTGTGTAATTTTATAATTTAACAATTTTTATGTCAACTTTTAGAGTTGATAATCGTCGAATTTCTGCCGTAAATTTTGCTGAAAATGACTCAAGCCGTGGCGGACATTGCTGTGATCGGGTTGGCGGTTATGGGCCAAAATCTCATCCTGAACATGAACGATCATGGATTTGTGGTGAGCGCATCTTTTTTGCCATTTCTAGCCAATTGGAAGCCAAAATTTTTTTATTAATTTTTTGTCAACTAATTGTTAGAGGCAAGATCCAAAAAATTTTTTGTTTTTGATTTTCTATAAAAAAATTTGAAAATCCTCTTCTCCCCCCCCTAAATGCGCCACTGCACTTCACATTCTACAATGACCAAATTTTTGATGTATCAGCTTGAACGGTTTTCAGAATATTAGCGAATATTTTTTATTAGAAATACCATTCCGAGATTACAGATGCACATGTGTTTAGGTGTGCGCTTTCAACCGCACCACCTCAAAAGTAACGGACTTCCTGAACAACGAGGCCAAAGGCACGAAAATCGTCGGCGCCTACTCTGTTGAAGAGATGGTCAAGTATGCTAATTAAATAATTTATTTTTTAATATTCTTTTTTAATATGATTAATATTCTTCATACTTTGCTTAATTTCAAGGGTTCTGAAACGACCGCGCCGTATCGTAATTTTGGTGAAGGCGGGCACGCCCGTGCAGGCGATGATCGACAATATCGTACCGCACTTGGAGAAGGGCGATATCATCATCGACGGCGGCAACAGTGAATACCACGACTCGAACGTGAGCGAATTTAAAAAAAAATTTGGATTTTTTGATCATTACTGTAGATACTGGTACAAAAATTTATAATTGATAACTATGGAAAAATATGTATAATTATTTGAGATTTTTTGGGTTAACAAATTTTAATTTTATATATTTGCATTTTTTATCGTTTTTTCGACTTTTAGCGCCGCTTCAAGGAGTTGGGCGCGAAGGGCATCCACTTTGTGGGCTGTGGCGTCAGCGGTGGCGAGGACGGCGCGCGCTACGGCCCGTCGCTGATGCCGGGCGGCGCGCCCGACGCCTGGCCCCACATCAAGCCGATCTTCCAGGCGATTGCCGCCAAGGCCGACGGAGAGCCCTGCTGCGAGTGGGTCGGTCACATTCTTTTTTTTCTTTCAATTTTGAAAATTATTATTTTTACTAATTTTTTAAATATGCACTGCAACTAAGAAAGAAAATTTCCAGCAAAAAATCTGAAATTATTATTGATATAGATTTGCTTTGTAATTTTTCATTTTTTTTGGTGTTTTCAATTTGACCAAGTATCAAAATTGACCCAAAACACATTGTTTCGTTGGGTTGGGTTTTGGAGAATCTCAGATTTTTTCAGCTGCTTCGGAATTTTTTGTTTCGATTCTTTTTGCGTCAAACGTACAATTTTTTGATGTTTTTGAAAGTTTTTGATGGTTCACGGCAAAAATTAATAATTTAAATGTTATTTTTGTTTACTTACTTCGAATATTTTAGCTGGGTGAGGCGGGCTCTGGCCACTTTGTAAAAATGGTCCACAACGGTATTGAGTACGGCGATATGCAGTTGATCTGTGAATCCTATCAGCTATTGCATTCCGCGTTGGGACTCGGCTACGACGAAATGGCCGATGTGGGTGGTTTTTGGTTTTATTATTAATTTAAAATGTGGCAATTTTTAATTATCTATTTTTGCAGACGTTCGACGAGTGGAACAAGGGTGAGCTCGACTCCTTCCTCATCGAGATCACCGCCAACATTCTGCGCTACAAGGACGAGAACGGCGAGCACGAGGTGCCGAAGATCCGCGACACCGCCGGCCAGAAGGGCACCGGCAAGTGGACGGGCATCGCCGCGCTCGAGTACGCCGTTCCCGTCACGCTGATCGGTGATTTCCGCTCTTTTTTAAATAATATTTTGCTAATTTTTAATTAATATTTTATTGTTAAAATTCTCTACATATATACACTATGATGATTTGTTTTCAGCTGAATTGTTTAAGAAATTAAAAATGTTTTAAAATAATAATGGAATCAATATTATTTAAACGACGATTTAAAATGTGCGGAAATTCTAATTTATTTTCGCTTTAGCCGAGGCGGTGTTCGCGCGTTGTTTGTCGGCGCAAAAGGATGAACGCGTTGCCGCGTCGAAAATTCTGCCCGGCCCGTCGAGCAAAGCCGCGTCGCTCATCAAAGACAAGGCCGCATTCAAGAACCACATCGGCAAGGTAAATTGCAAATAGTTTTTTGACTTTTTTTGTTTTGTTTCTGATATGTTTTTTGAAAATAAATTACTTAAATTAATTTATTTTTAATAATTTTTGTTGATTATTTTTTATAATTCATTATTTTTATAATTCATTATGGAAACGATAAAGAAACATTCAGGCGCTCTACGCGTCGAAGGTGGTGAGCTACGCGCAGGGCTTCATGCTGCTGGCCGAGGCCAGCCGCGAATTCAACTGGAAGCTCGACTACGGCGCGATCGCGCTCATGTGGCGCGGCGGTTGCATTATTCGCTCGCGCTTCCTCGCGCACATTAAGGCGGCGTTCGACAAGAACCCAAAGTTGGTGAATCTGCTGCTCGACGATTTCTTCCAGAAGGCCATTCAGAACGCGCAGGTTTGAATAATAAAGCCTTTTTGAAAATAATTTTTTCAGAGTTGATTAAATGTGAGTTTGAGTTATTTTTTTTATTGTAAAAGTTCATAATATTATCTTTTTGAGTTGTTTTTTTTGCTTTGATCCATAGGAATTTGAAGCTTGTTATTTTGAGTAATTTTAATATGTATAGTTTATGTAAGAACATTTATGATTCATGCAAGAGGTTTTAATATTTTTTCAATCATTAAAGCTCATTTGATATACTTTATTCATCAAAGCCCCTTTCAGGAGTCATGGCGTGAGGTGATCGCGACGGCCGTTCGCGTGGGAATTCCGACGCCGGCGTTTAGCGCCGCGCTCGCCTTCTACGACGGCTATCGCTCAGCGGTTCTGCCCGCGAATTTGCTTCAGGTAATTTTTGTGTGGAGTTGAAGATTTTTTAATTTTGAGTTTTTTATCGAGATTTTAAATCGAATTTTTATTTTATTTTTTTTTAATTTTGAATTATTTGTGCAGGCTTATATCGAATTTTATTTTTTTAATGAAATTTATAAAAACAAATCAGGTTTTATTTTTTTTATGAAATGTTGGTTCTTACCGGTTATCGGACCGCCAAAAAAAATTTTGGGGGAGGGGGCGACCCCCAACACGTGCTGAAGCTGGCTGAGAAATCGGAGTTTGGCTTAGACTTAGAGTTTGACTCAAAGACTTCAACACGTGTTGGGGTATATCCCACGCGGGAATGTAAAAAATTACAAAAACAGTAAGAAACATCATTAAATTCGAATTCCCGTGCCAGAAAACCTAAAAAATCGTTAAAAAAATTTTTGGCGGTCCGATAAGAACCGAAATTTTTAATACGTCTTTTAAGAAAAAGATTATTTCGCTGCTAAAAGTTCCACTGCAATTTTCTTTCAGGCTCAGCGCGACTACTTCGGTGCCCACACCTACGAGCGTCTCGCCAAGCCGGGCACATGGGTGCACACGAACTGGACCGGCCACGGCGGTCGTGTCACCTCGAACGCCTACCACGGCTAAAAAAGCGGGCGGACGGACGAGGGAAAGGGAGGAGGCGCCGCCTCCTCGAAAAGTCACTTAGTTTTCCGCCAGATTGACTCTCATTGACTTATTCGTTGATTATTTTTGCGTAATGACCACACACACACATACACTGAGGGACTTTTAGTTAGCAGCTTATTAGATTATTTTATTTCTATTTGAATTCTCTGCCTTTTTGTATCATCATCAAAATTTAGACTATATAGGACAACTTGCATATATTCAAATGTTCATTATTTCTGGTGGGTAAAATTTTAAAAGAAGTCCGACCACAGGGTGCTCTTTTTTTCTAGTTCTTTTGACGGCGGAAAAATTTAGATTTTCTTATTGTGATAGAAATGTTCTATTTTCGTCTTATTTATAATTGGATTGGAACGGTTGATTATTTGACTTTTTTTATGATGCTTGTGCTTAATAATTTCGTGTGATTTATTGATTCTTGTTACTGAGAGGGTAGTTATAAAATAAAACATTTAATTTCGATCGCTTTCTTTCACTGTCAAAATGCGCGTAAAAATTGTTGAATACCGAAATATATTATTCGTTACGATTCGGTTTAGAGACTTTTGGCTTAAATTCTTTATGATCCGGGTTTATTTGTATAAGGACCATAAATCGCTCAACCTTATGCTATGGGCCGGCCAGGTCTGACCGAGTAGCCTCATATGCTGGTGGGGCATCTCCAGGGCCTGGTTCCAATATCTCGGCAGTGGCTTCTTTCGCAAAGTTGCCCGAAGCATAACCTAGAGAGGTTATGCTAGGCAGTGGCTTGCTGTGTGCAAGGTGGGATTGCAGTGTGTTTGTGCAAGGTCGCCCGAAATAAATGCTTTTTTTGTTTGCTTTAATCTTTTTCATCTTTCTTGTGGAGATTTTTTGGAAAAAAACCAGTGTTCTGCAAAGTGAGCAAAAAACTGATTTTTTTATGAAATTCGGCGAAAAAACACTGAGCAAAAAAGCTCATCGCGTGTTCTTAAATTTGAAATAAAATTAAAAAATGTTGGGTCCTGCGAAGAATCTTTCAATGAAAAACACGCGATGAGCTTTGTTTGCTCACTTTGTGTTTTTTCGCCGAATTTCGTAAAAAAGCACAAAATCAGTTTTTTTGCTCACTTTGCAGAACACTGAAAAAAACATTTTTTCGACGTTTCCTTTTTCACTCGTTTTGTGTTGGCGGGTGTTGGTGGCATTGTGACGTTATTTTTCATTGTGGTAAATAAAATGTTATGAGAATGAAAATACGAAAATTGTTTTAACCTTGAATTCCTATTATATTTTCTAGTTTATCGAATTGCTCAAGCGATGTCACGCCATCGAAATGTTCGAAATCTGAATATTGAGGAAGGCAAGTTGGATTCTTTATAGCTATTTCATTTAAGTATCCTTAAATTTTCAGTTTTTTTATTGTCGAAAATTTGGCCCACTAAATTTTTAAAGTTAATAATTCTTGAAAATTTTGGTGAGGAGGGAAACTAAAGAAATACCGAAAATTTTAATGTGGTATTTCCTTTTAATCAAAAATGGAATTTAGAATTGGCGGAAGACGACGATGCGGACTATTACGGTCGATCGTTGGAGGAGGACGAGCCGCTCACACCCGCTACATGTAAATATTTGAGGAATTGTGCTAAACAGTGCATTTTATAAATTGTTTTTTTGGAGAAGTATTGGGGCAGCACGCAAGTATTGATTGAATGCAGGGGACGTGGCGTAGTCAGGTGGGGTCATGCCCCTCACCTCGAAATGTTACGTTTTTTGCAAGTGATAAATGAGAAAATATGGCATTTTGAAAAATTAAAAACTTTTTGGTCTTGCCCCCCCCCCGAAATTGTTTTCTGGTTAAGTCTCTGAGCAGAAGTTTCCATCTGACATTTTTCAGCGAAATTTCTCTACAACCGCCGACCCGACTTGACGTACGCGATCGTCGAGGAGCAGCGGAACGGCGACGGCATAAACGATTACGAGACGAACGCCACCACCGCCGACCACTATGGCCAGCATGCGGAAGTGTTCGACATGGACGGTTTGTTTCTGGTTTTTTGGTGACTTTTTGTCGTTGGATAGAAACCCAATTTTTATATCGAATTTCAGAAGATTATTTTTTCAAACGTATTACAATTTTTATGACATAATACGGACGTAAGAAAACGGAAGTAAGAAAAGGGTGGGAAGGATATTTGCAGTATTTCCAAAACTAGTTTCCCTAAATTCCCCCCCCCCAATTTTTAATTTTTTTTGTTTTTTGATTAAATTTTATTGAGATTGCTTTTTTGAAGAAGTTGTGTATTTAAGTACTGTGATGTAAAGAAGTCATTTCTCGAAATTGTCATTGCTTAATTTTCTGAAAAAAAAGCGAAAAACTCGAAATTCCGCCCAACCTCCGCCCTACGTACATAGTTGGTTTGTGGGTAGACGTTTACTTAACGTTTGCTGAAAAAATCAATTTTTGCAGTGTCCGGCACGACATCCTCATCCAGCAGCTCAAAGTACGAAACGCCAAAGACGACGCCTCCCAAAAAGCCGACGTTTCTGCTCGGAGCGCCGAAGTCGACGCCGAAAGCGTCGCCGCGCGGCGAGTCGAGTAAAAAAGTGAAATTTTTAATACGAAAAAGGGAAGAATTAAATATATTTTCGTGGAATATTATTTTTAAATTCAAATTGCAGCCCGCCTTTCCGCCGAATGTCGAAAGTCTGCGCGTGTCGGAGACAAAACCCTCCAGAGCCAATTCCAAATCGCCGGCGCGAATGACGCCCAACACGAGTTCTCAGCGCCTCTCGTCGCTCGACGTGGCGCTCGCCTCCACCAGCGCTCACAAGTGCTTTTTTGTTGTTGATTACTTTTCGAACAAAAGTAAAAAAAATTGAAATGTTGCGGCGGAAATTGTGCTCAAAAATCGAACGAAAAAAAGTCGGAAAATTTGAATAAATTTTTTTAATTGTTTTTTTTTGTTGAAATTAGTTCTTTCTACAATTTTCGTGTAGGGCTCGAGTACGGCCGGCGAACGCCTCGCACTCCGTTAATCTCGTCATTGTGGGGCACGTGGACGCGGGCAAGAGCACCTTGGTCGGACATCTTTTGTATCTGGTAACTCTTTTTTCTCAAATTTTATGTTTTAAATTTTTTGTGTTAATGAATTTTGAAGGGAAGCTTTTTCATTGGGAAATTGGGCTAGGAAAATCTTTGAATATTGCTTTATTTCATTTTTTTAAAGTAGTTTCCCCGAAAAACTTATTTATAAAAATATATTTATAAGTAAAATGAAGTAAAATAAATAATTAAATAAATCAGCTGGGTGGCGTGGACGACCGCGTCATGCACAAGAATCGCCAGGAGTCGTCGCGCGCCGGCAAGTCGTCGTTCGCGTTCGCGTGGATTCTGGACGAGGGTGAGGAGGAGCGCCAGCGCGGCGTGACCATGGACATTGCGCGCGTCTCCTTCCAGAGCCCTTTGCGCGCCGACCGCACCTACAACATTCTGGACGCGCCCGGCCACAAGGACTTCATTCCGAACATGATCACCGGTACGGGCTTTTTCTCTATTTTTTTTTGTTAATTTCAATATAAAATTTATAATTATTTTTCGAATCAAATGAAAGACCAAAAAAAATTTAGGGGGAGGGCCCAAAACCAATTTTTTTATTACTTGGAAAAGGTGAAAAATTGTACTTCATATTTTCATGGGGGGGCATGTCCCCACCTGTTCCCTCTAGCTATTCCACTGCATATCCTTTTTTCTATGTATTTTATTTATTTATTATTTATGTGTATGAAAGAAGGAACATAATTTGAGGTGCCTCGCAGGCCGACGCCGCCCTTCTGGTAATCAACGCGACGAGAGGAGAATTCGAGACCGGCTTCGACCAAGGCGGTCAGACCCGCGAGCACGCACTACTTTTGCGGTCTTTGGGTAATTTTTGGGTTTGCCCCGTTAGACAGAAGTACAGTGTTCCACAGCTAGATTTTTGATATTTTCGAGGAGGAGTCGCTAAAGAAATATATTTTTCTATTGCAAATACAAATTTTTCTTATTTTTTGTTATTTTATAGGCGACTGACAATATGTTTGGAATTTTAGGCGTGTCGAAAGTGGTGGCCGCCATCAACAAGCTCGACACCATCGACTGGTCGAAGGACCGTTTCGAGGAAGTGTCCGCCATTCTCAAGCTATTCCTCCAAAAGCAGGCCGGCTTCGACGACGTGAAGTTCGTGCCGGTGTCGGGTTTGTTGGGCACGAATTTGGTGGAAAGGCCGCCGCCCGATCATCCTCTCGCGCAATGGCACGCCGACGGGCCGTCGCTGCTCGAGGCGTTAGGTACATATTTGTTTATTGTTTGGTTGCAGGGGTAGCTCTACCCCCCATGGAGAAATTTTTCAAACTTTTAAATTAAATTATTTTCAATTTTTTAGAGCTAAGTGAAAAAGCTCGTTGAGAACGTTTTAAAAACGCCATTATCTTTGACCCCCGACGCTTGTAAGCAGTTTAAAATTTTGGTTTATCTCCATGGAACAACCCCCTCCCCCCCATGAAAATATCATGGGCCCGCCACTGGTATGCAAAATTTTGGTTGATAATTAAAAGTATTACTGCATAAATTGTAAATAACTTTTTGTTCCTGGTTTTTTTTAATATACTGAAAAATATATCTAAAATATAAAAGAAAAATAGAAAAAAATTGTAAAATTTTCGATTTTCGGTAAAAATTTTCTTTCGATTTTCGGCGATTTTTTTCTTTCGATTTTCGGAAATTGATTTTTCAAATTTTCGGTTTTCGATTTTCGGAATTTCAAATTTACTTTCGTTACACCCCTGATACATATACATATATTTTTTGTAGACCATTTAAAAACTTTTTTGTTATTCGCTGAAAATTTTTGCCATTATTTTAGACCAATTGCCGGAGCCGAGTCGGTGGGAGTCGGAGCCGTTGCGAGTGGTCGTCAACGACATTCTGCGCCTCACCACCAACACGCTCTACCTCACGGGCAAAGTGGAGTCGGGTTTCGTGGAGAACGGCGACAAATTGTTTCTGATGCCCGACGCGAATCCCGTCACTGTGAAATGTGAGTTTTTGTTTAATATTAGCACTTTTTCAGGGTTATTATTTTTCTAATTATTAAATTAGATATTAGCCCAAGATGCGTTTATGGGAGGCTTAGGCTTAGCCTGAGCCTAAGGCCTTACATATTTCCAGAACAGTAATTTCCCGAGAACTAATCTAGAAAACGTAAAAATCTTCGACATTGGAAAGGGGGTGGGTAAATAAGAACCCCAAAATGACAAAAAAAATTGAAATCTGTAAAAGTTGCAATGAACCGCAAAGGTCGATTTGCTATTTTTTTGGTGGGCTTGGTTTCCGAACAGATGGAAAAGGCAAATTTTTATTTGAACGCCTTTGAATGAAAGTGCTGATCGATGTTTATAGCTGTGGCTTTGGATGATGTTTCGACGACAAACCTGAAACAACAAACCCCCTCCTCCCAGCCACCTCAACAACAAAACACTGCCGCGTTCGCGGGCGACCAAATTCTGCTGACGCTGACGGGCTCTTTCGAGCCCGACTCCGTCTACCCCGGCCATGTGCTTTGCAGGGGCGGAGCTTCGGTAGACTTTTTTACAACTTTTTCTTTTTTTTTCCTTTTTTGTATTGGCGAATTAATAAAAAAAATTAATCCTGAAATGTTCTAATTTAATTACTGTTAATGATTTTTAGCGCTTAATTAGGCCAGGAATGTTCGTTCCAATTTGATTTGTTTGTTTTGCAATTTTCTGACTCATTTTTGTAGGAATTGCTCGTGCCACTTCAGCGCTTTTTGGCGAGAATTGTTGTCTTCGACATTCGTATACCAATTCTCAGGGGTACGCGCGCCGAACTTTTCGCACATACGATGCGCGCGCCGTGCGTAATTACGCGCCTGCGAAGTGTGCTCAACAAGGCGACGCGAAAAGTCGTCCAGAACAATCCGAGGTGCTTTTTGAATTTTACGTTGTTGAAAATATTAATTTGCAATATTAATCTAATTATTTAGTAATTTGCGCTTTGTTTAGAGTTCTGACGCGAAATATGAGCGCAATGGTGGAAATTCAGACGGAACTACCCGTCAACATCGAGCCACACCCCAAAACGCTCTGCCGCTTCACGCTTCGCGCCAACAACCAGACAATCGCGGCGGGAATCGTCGACAGTCCACTTTCCGCCTGACAGACGGTTCGTGCGATTTGAATGATGTATGTGTGTAGATTTAGCAGGAAGTGCGTCTTATTCCGATGACTTTTCACCACTATTAAATGGCGGGTGGAAATTTTAGGGGGGGGGGCATTGAGGCAAATATTTTTTGGGGGTGATTCCAAAAGTATTTTTTAAATATACGCTAGATTTTTTAAATTCAAATATACTGTGCTCTCTGGAATTTTGAGGGAGGTATTTCGCGATGATTTTTAAATAAATCTACTCCGCGATCAAAAAAGGAATATTGCAAAGGCACGTATTGGGAGTTGGGGATTGGGTATGGGAGTCGTTGAGAACTGTTTGGTCCTCACAAAAATGGCCGTTAAATTACTTGTGTGAACGCAGCGGAAATTCCATAATTGAGTAACGGGGCAGAATTTTCTGGAGTATTGATGAAAGTAATAATAATAATATTTGCGGGATTTTTTACATTGTTTTTTCGTTGGTGTTAGCCTTGTTGTCTAGAGCCGAATAATGAATATATATATATATATTTGAAATTTTATTACATTTTTACTATTTTTTCTTTTGGTTCAGTAGTAGAGAGGGGCGGGCGGAGTGGGCATTTTTTTCAAACATCCGGCAAAAAACACTTTCAACCTTTAATAGAAAATTTATTTTTTATTTTTTCATAAATGTAGAGCGAAAAATAAATTGGCGGAAGAATAAAAAAGGGAATTTTCAAAAAGATTTGTTTAATTTTCATTCCCACGAGAGAATTAAAAAACAATTTTTTGTCAGAAATTGTCGCTATTTGAATGTATTTTGTGGACATTTTTTTGAAAGTTTGACGTAAACTTTTGATGAAATTTTTGAAGAAAAAAAATTTGATGCAAAAAGCTGCTAGTATTATTAATTGAATAAAAATAACCAAAAGCAATTATTCTTCTATTCGGCCCCGCCAACCGAAAATGAAATCAAAAATAAAATTCTTTTTTGATGTGTTTTGTTCGATTTTAGTGATTTTATTAATTTTGAGGCCTTTCTTTTTCGTTTACGATGAATTTATTTTGCGAAAATTTATGGTTTTTGCTTTGTTTTGTGGTCTTTACATTAAAATTCAAATCGTTAAATTATATTTGCTTGTTTTTTAATTGAATTGTTCTGTTAAAATGATAAATTTTTATAATTTTTTGCACGTTCAAAAAGGAGAAAAGAATACTTTCAAATTTTTGCTGATTTAAAACTTTTAATCGTTGAATACATTTTTTTGCTTTTGAAAAAATGTATTCGACTGCTTTCAAGAGGTTATTGGACACAGACGAAAGCAAAAAAAAGGCGAGATTATATTTGAATGGAACTTTTAAAAATGTTCCGCCGCCGATAAGGTCAACTAACTCTTTCTCTTTTCGCATCTTGCCTCCCTGTTTCGGAGACGTCCGCCGTCGTGTTGAGGACGTCGAGGATGGGGGAGGGAAGAGCATGGGTGGGTGGGTGGTTACTTTGCAATCGATTCGGTGGTAATCACGGGCGAAAAAAATAAATCAAAAACGAAATTCTCTACAAACGTGGACTGGACGGACGGACAGGACAGGGGGTAGGGGGGAAGATAAGGTGTGAGTGGAGGGGGGAGGGCGACGGAGACCGAAAAAAGTCCACGCAAATAAATGCGTTTGCAACGAAATGAGTCGAATATTATAAGAATTTTCTTGTGCAAAATGTTTTGCATTCGAAAATTCAAAAATAACCACAAAACAACGGGCAGCCATATACATATTCCGAGCGTATTTGTTATTACATATTATTGATAAGGGCGGTGATGTATACATACATGTACTGAGAGTGATATCAATGTGAAAATAGCATCTCGCTACTTCTTTTTAGCTGATATCATTATTTTTACTAATAAATTATTCATTGATTTTTTGGTAATCAGAGTTGTTTTTCACTTTCTAGGGTGCTTTTGACCTCAAAAATTGCAATGTTTTCAGCGAAAAAATATTCACAAATAATTACGAATTAAATTCTTTCCTTTTATTGCCTCAAAAAATGTATTTTTTGCGGAAATGCAATTAAAATAATTTTTTTTAAATATTTGCTGCGTGCCATTTGGTCTCGGAAATGTCACAAGATTTTGTCGTCCACAAAATGCAAAATAATTCTTTTAGATCCTCTTAAAAATTTTTTTTTGTGGCATTCACTATTAATTAGCCGCTAAACTTGCCTTTGTCATATTGACCGTTAGTATACTTTTTAATAGTTTTTTGGGACCACCATTCTTCAAATAAACATTTAGCAATTTCGAATACTCCGAAATGGTGTAATTTTGAATGAACACTAATGGGGTACACCTCATTCATTATGTGTGTATATGAATGAAAATTTTGCAAAATCATAAAGGTAAGGAGGAATGAGCAGCGCGAATATTACTGCGAGGCGGTATTTCGCGCTTCTATTTTTCTTCGGCCATTTTTGTCGCAGTCTCGGAACGCCTACCGTGAATTTGAATGCGCCCGACTCTTTTCTTCAAAATGTGCACAGAGCGTCATCGAAAAGGCTGACGACGGCCAACGGCGCGATTTCGCGTGGCGGTTTTTTTGCCGCCGTGCCGAAGGACGAGTCGCCGAGCGCCAATTGGACGCGCAAGTACGACGCGAAATTCGCCGAATTGGCACTCGACTTCGCGTCGGCCGCCTACGCGAAAGATCCCACCGCATGTGCGACCAAAAACGGCGCCGTGATCGAGAAAGCGGCGAAAATCCCTTGTGATTATTTGGACAATGAGGTGAGTATATAACCTGTCCTCTTGATAAAAATTCCTGGATACGGGAGCAGAATAAGAGAGAAATGTTGAATGCAGGCTTAGAGTTACGATATATTACGCTGATAATAATGTCATGTTCAGTGTTGGGTGTTCATCGCGCGAACGGACGCGCTGATCGTGTTCAGCGTGCGCGGCACGCGCACGCGCCTCCAGTTGATCATGGAGCTGGTGGAGACGATGTCGGCGCCCAAGAAGAAGTTTCCGGCCGGCGGTTCCGTCCAGCACTACTTCTACAGCGCGCTCCAGAACATCTGGAACGAAGGCTTCGGCATCGAGCTACGGCGGCTGAGAATCGTTGAGTGGTATTCTATCATTATTTTGAATTGTTTTTGGGAAAGAGCACGATTAAAAATGTTTCAATTTAGTCTAGAATTTTTACTGTTCTATCTTTTGGGAGAAATACACAACATTTCGCGCGCTATTTTCAGAAATACCCACACTGTCGGCTGCTCTTCACGGGCCATTCGTTGGGCGGTGCGCTCAGCTCGCTGGCGTCGTCGCTGTTCGCCTATGAGAACGCGGACCTCGCGGGCTTCGACTCGCGCAGAGACGTCCAATTGGTAACGTTCGGGCAACCGCGCGCCGGCAACCTCGAGTACGCCCGCGCGCACGACGCGTTGGTACCGAACTCGTGGCGCCTCATCCACCGCTACGACATCGTCGCCCATCTGCCCTACTGCTACGAGGACTGGCGCAGGGAGTGCACGCCACTCCACAACCACGGACCCTACCACCACGGCACCGAGATCTGGTACCCGGAGTCAATGCACGTGAACTCGTCGATTTTCCGCATTTGCAGCGAGGCGCCCATCAACGAAGACCAGACGTGCAGGTTACTTTTCACTCTGTTTATCGCAAAAATACTACTCATGTCGACCCCCCCCCCCAAGTTATCGGCGCATTTCTATTATATCATTACGAGTAAAAAGCGAAATAACCGAAACACATTGAAGAACACAAAATTTTTCCAGCAACGGCTACTACATCCACTACGGCATCAGCGACCACTTGTTCTACTTCGAGAAGGACGTCGACTTCTACGGCAACGCCGGCTGTCGTGCCGACGCGACCATCGCGCCGCTGCTGGGGCCGGAGCTGTTGGGCGTCGAGGAGGACGACGAGGACGGCGCGTTCACGTCCGGCGAGCAGAAGACCAACAAGACGAAACACTGGCCGCGGCGACGAAGAAAGGGCAAAAAACATCGAAGAAATTCGTAGCGCTTTCAATTTTCACACTCACACACATTTTTGCAACGATTTTGTATCATTTTTTGTGCATATTTTCGTGTAAGTTATTTGAATTTTTGCGAGCATAAATTATTTGGTTATTTGTGTTGAAAATTGATCTAATTTTTGCTCTCAACCTCCTTCGATTTTAAATCTAATTTCTACAATTTCCCTTAAAAAATTTGCGAAATTTTTTCCCTTCATTCACGCTTTATGGCCATTTTACGTGCCTTCCTTTTTTGCAAATCAAATCTGCAGTTTGTTGTCAAAAAGCGAACTTTTTTCCTCCCAACCTCCAAAACCCCAACGACGCGAGAATGAATCGTTCACCAAAATTTCTAAAATCAAACCAATGGCTGGGGGGGGGGGGCGTCAAAAAATTGTTTGCGCAATGGTCCATCTTTTCAAACACTCATACGTATTTCGGGTCCCATATGCCTGGGGACAAAATACTTTCCCAATTTTTCTTTATTTTTTCACGCGCCAAAATTTTTTTTACGTTAGTCACCCCTTTGGTTATTTTGACTTTCGGGTCCAACCTTTGCCTGAGTATGATGTATAGGTTTCAAAAAAAATTATTTTTTCCGCTGACATTATAACTGACCAAATTTGCCCCATATTTTTTGCAAAAAAATGTAATTGAGCTATTGGAGCGCTTACTTGAGCTGTTTCCCCATCCACAGTAAACCGAAAAAAAATTAGAATTTTTTGCTCGACTTTTCATTTTGGGAACATATATTTATTTATTTTATGCGCGCGCTGTGCTTTTGTTAATAAAATTTCTTAACATGGAAATTAAATGATACAAAGGCAAAAAACAACAAAGAATTAAAAATAAAAATTGGCATTTAAAATTTTTTGACGGGAAAATCAACCAAAAATCTCATTTTTTAACAAAACTACAGTATCGGTCGTTGGATACTGTACGCAATTCGGTCGATACTGTATGGTAACAAAAAAAAGTCTTTTTACAATTTTCAATTCGCAAAATTAAATAATTTTTAAAAATCCAGTCAGAAATGCTGATTTCACCATACCCATCCACAATATTCTTCGAAATTGTCGTGGTCGGATCGCCGCTTCTCGCCTCGTTCGCTTCAGGACTTTTGTAGTTTCCTCTTTTGCTGAACGCCGAAATTGTAGAGGTGAGCGACGTTCACTTCCGTGGTCGTGATCTGGTCGCGGAGGAAGTCGAGGTTCTCGTCCAATTCCCGGTCACTAAAACGACATTCAAATAATTTTTTGGAATTCGCAAAAAAAGAATTTCAACAAAACTTTTTTGACTATATTCAAAGCAAAAAAACCGAGTAGACGAAGAAAAGACGACTTTAGAAAACCGGCTTTTTTTGAATTCGCGAAAACAACAATTTCCACAAAATCGAAGACATCCCAACGAAAAATTCGACACCGTAGAACAACGAAGATAGGACAACAAAATAAACTATATTCAAATTTCCCTTCCCGCACAGTTCCGTACAAAAAATTACAACGAAAAAATCGAATTTCAGAATAGCTTTTTTGGAAGTCGCAAAAAACAACAATTTCCACAAAATCGAAGACATCCCAACGAAAAATTCGACACCGTAGAACAAATTGAAATAATTTATATAATTCAAATTCAAAAAAATGCAAAAAAATGGCTTGTAAAACATTTAAATTCAACGCGAAAGCACATTTGTGATCAAAAATTGCAATTTTGCCAACAAAAAACGTTTTCAAAAAAAGCATTTTTTAGAAAAAAAATTTATTTAGCCATTCTCACACGCAATTGTGCTACCCTTTTGACTTTAATCACATTTCCGTTTCTGGCATCCTGAACAGAAGGTTCGAAAAATGGTTCCAGCCAGAAAGTCCGGAAAACACATACACGGAGCACAATTTGCCGCCACTCATACAAAAATTTCTTTCCCAAAAGACAAAAAAACCAACGCCTTCTCGATGTTGGCGAGGTTGGTCTTGAGCATGTGGGTGGCCTCTTCGCGCTCGTACTCCACCATCACGTTAGCGCCCAGCCAGACGCACACCTTATCGAAGTTCTCGATGCGCGCCTTCGTGTAGATGTTCTCGTCGAGCTTGAACGTCACCTCGACCGACTCGCGTTCCTTCGCCTAAAATGTCTTCAGAAAATACAAAGTTTAAAAAACGAAAGCATGTATCGACCGTGGGAAAATTGTCTGGACTTTTTTTTGATAGATACGACGAGGTCTGAGCCAGTGGCGTATCTAAGAATACGGAATGGGGGGAGGGACATTTTACATTCTTTTTTTGGTCATGATCCAAAAATTTCGATTTTTACCTCCCACATATTCAAAAAATTCCAAAACTTTTCTGAATGAGGGGCATGCCATGCCCCTTCATTAAGCCAGTGTGGGTCTGAACCAGGGATGTGACTTGAATCACGGATGAATCATGAGTCATTTGAATCAATGATTCAAATGAGTCATTTGACTCAGATTCAAATGAGTCAAAGGATTCAAAAAAAGCCGTGAATCATTTTTTGAATCATGAGTCATTTGACACACAGTAAAAATTTTCTACCATATTTTTATGGTGGAAAGTGATTCACTTGAATCACAAAACAGTAGGAATGATTCATTTGAATCATATTTTAACTGTAGAGAATGGTGGCAAACCGTAAAAATGATTCACTACCTTGGAGATGAATTCACGTGATTCAACTCAGTGAAATGAGTGATTTTAACCGTGAATCACGGGTTGACTCATGATTCATTGACTTATTTGAATCATAAGTCCAATGAGTCAGTGACTCACGTGATTCATGATTCAAGCCGTGATTCATGATTGATTCAAGTCACAGCCCCGGTCTGAACATATGCAAATGAGAACCAGGGCTGTGACTTTACTCATTTTTTGATTCGTGATTAATTCAAATGTCGTTTGAGTCATGTTTCGTAAACCACTGCGAAAATTTTTTTTTGGCTTTTTTGAAAAAAAATTGCGTGGCATTTCATTGTAATTCTCCATAATGGAAACACCAGGCGCGACAACAAATTTCGGTTTTGGGGGCGACCATGCTGGGGGACAAAGGGTAAATTTCACTTCGCGTGGTTTGGGAATTTGCGGACCGGAATTACTCCCCCCCCCCCATAAAAAAGCATAAGCATCCCGTATGTTGACTGTGAAAATATCCGCCATTCGTCAATTTGTCGCTGGGGAAATTGTAGCCGGTTGAGGAGGAAATCTACACCAGAATCCCACCCCCAATACACTCAACAAATGGAAAATATTATTACAAAACAAAATACAAAAAAATCAACAAATTTTTGGACAAAAAATCCGTCAAAAATGAAACCTTTTGTTCGGCGAGCATTTCGAGCGCCGTCAGACTTTTCTTGTAATCGGCGATGCTTTCTGAAATTCTAAAATGAAATATTTTTTAATAATTCTTCAAAAATTGCTACAAAAATTAATTACTTTTGCTTTTGTATCGTGAAACTGTCCTCGACCAATTTATACTTTTTGTAATTTTCCTTAATTTCGTCGGTTGCCTCGTCGACGGTCTGCTTCTTCTGCGCCAAATAGCTTTCCACCTCCTCCTATAAGTGAATTCAGTGAATTTAACAGTGAAGAGAAAGAGATGAATTTCGAATGTAAAAAAAATTTAACTGTCTTTCGAATAAAATTCTTCCAAAAATTGCAATTTTTTGGATCTTCCTCCTCCCAGTGGCGTCGTCAGAAATTTGCTATTGGAGGTGAATTCAAGCAAAAAATTTCATGAAGAGAATCGCCAAAAATTTTTTCAAACAAAAAGGCAAAGAATTTTCAATAAATTCCTTCACACATTTCACTAAAGACTTTATAAAAAATTATGTACCCCTGTCGTTTCTTTAACGAATTTCCGAACTTTGATAAGCAAAAAAAACAACTTTTTCTTGTCATTTTCTGGGAAAACCAATATCATATTCGCGATCAGGGCCGAAAAGTGGTCTTGAAAACGTAAAAAAATCAAAATTCTTGGGAGGGGGTTGGTAAACTTATGGGTACTTCTTCAGTTTCCCCCCCCCTGACCAAAATTTTGGTAAACTTATGCACATTTCTCCATTCCGCTTTCATTTCTTTAAAGATTTTATAAAAATAAATAAATTATTTTCCGCCATTCGAAAACTGAAGGTAAATTACTGAAACGATTAAAGGCGTATCTAGTCCTCTCGACGTCGGGGGCATGCCCCCTCCCCGGCTAAATTGGCGAATGTGGGTGTGGGACCACGACGGTTTTGCACATATCATATGTTATTCGAATACTTATGCTGCACAGATTAAAAGTATCCAATCAATTTTTTTCGGAAACGCAAAACATATCTATTTTTCACTCCACAAATGCAGGAAAACCAAAGGGGGGACCAAGGTAGTGCGATTTTAAAAAAATATCAAAAAATTTTAATTTCCTCTAAAACGCTTTGAATTCGTAAAAATCGATGAAATTAGTAAGAAAATGTATTTTGTGGCATTAAGAATGCGTCATCATAGATGTTTCAGCGATTTAAAAAATAAGTGAATTTTTTGATATTTTCTTAAAATCGCACTACCTTGGTCCCCCCTGTGGTTTTCTGGTCTTTGAGGAGTGGAAAATGGATATGTTTTGCGTTTCCGAAAAAATTGATTGGATATCTGGAATCTGTGCATCATCAGCGCATTCGAATAACATATGATATGTGCGAAATGGTCGTGGTCCCACATTCGCCAATTTTCCCCCCTCCCCTCCCGCCGAATAAACCCTTCAAAGAGCCTACCAAGACTTCCGCCCGTGGGATTCCTTTCTGATCCATTCGCTGATCGACGGTCAGCGATATTTCCGCCGAACTTTCAGGCGCATTTCCGGAGCTCATAATTTGCGTGAAGAATTAGCTAAAAATTGTAATTTTTTATCTCCACTTCTCATGAGAAGTGTTCTCTTCTTCTTCAGAAGAAGAGAAAGATTATTCCACTTTATGAACCTCAAACTTTGCAAAGTAACCCTCGAAGGGTAAGTAACGCTCGGCCCTCGGATTTTGCCAGTTCCTTTGTGGGCTCCACTTACGATTTAATAGTGAAAACTCACTTCATTTGGAAACACTGAGCGCTCCCCCAAAAAACGACAAAAACCTTCGAAAATTCGAGTTTTTTTGCTTCCAATTTTTTTGCGA
>SAUE01000360.1:59982-81028 GCA_009724625.1 Deladenus siricidicola | reverse complement strand
GCAAACACTCCGCCCATTTTTACTATCTAATTTCGTTCTCAGTCTTTTTTGCCATTTCCGGTTTTGACGAGACGTGTTTGCTATTCGCCTAAAACTCGAATTCCAAAGAAATCGTTTTACTTTGAATATTTCTTTATATGCTTTTGATTTCGCATTCATTTTGTTTTTTTCCTTTAGACTGGTGGTCGTGTGTGTGTTCTCGTCGGCAATCAGGTTTATAGTAGTAATTTAGCGTGTTTTCGAAAAAGTGTTCTGAAAATGCTACTCATGTGTACGTTCAAATTTCACCGGAATTTTTCTGGTTTATTATTGCGTTATTACATTGATTCGCTGATTGGAGTGTCAGCCTAGAGAGATATGGTTCGATGACCCTTTTCTCGATAATTTTTCCGATTTTTAGAGTCATGAACATGTCGACAGATGAAACGCGTACTAGAACTCAATTACTGGACGGCGAAATTAGGATTATGCGAAGCGAAGTTCAGCGAATCAATCATAGCGTTCAGACGCTAAAAGACAAAATAAAGGAGAACAACGAGCGGATCAAGGTTTGACACAAATTTTTGGTATTTTAAGTCTGAATTGTTTCTAATTTGTTAATGTTTTCGATTAATATTCTTTTCCTAAATTTTATGTATGTAAGGTTTAATTTTAGGTGAATAAAACGTTGCCGTATTTGGTGTCAAATGTCATTGAGCTTTTGCAACTCAACGACATGCAGGAAGACGAGGGCGCTAACGTCGATCTGGATGCGCAGAAGACGAAATGTGCCGTAATAAAAACATCGACACGTGCCACCTTCTTTTTACCGGTTGTGGGATTGGTTGATCCAGCAGAGCTGAAGCCCGCCGATTTGGTTGGCGTTAATAAAGTAAATTTTGTTGAATGTTTTTTTAAATTTACTATTTTGAGCATTAATAGTATATTTATTAGTGTACGATTTAGGACTCGTATTTGATTCTTGAGAAGTTACCACCAGAGTACGACTCGCGCGTGAAAGCGATGGAAGTTGACGAACGACCAACCGAACAGTACAGCGACATTGGCGGCTGTGATCGCCAGATCACCGAACTTATCGAGGCGGTTGTTCTCCCGATGACTCACAAGGAACGCTTCATTAATCTGGGTATTCGACCACCGAAAGGCGTGCTCATGTATGGCCCTCCAGGTATGAATATTTTTGTCGCTTTCAGATTTTTCAAGCAGTGTTATAGGTACTGGAAAAACGATGATGGCGCGTGCAGTGGCCGCGCAGACCAAGTCCACTTTTTTGAAGCTAGCGGGTCCTCAGCTCGTGCAAATGTTCATCGGAGATGGCGCAAAATTAGTTCGCGACGCTTTTGCTTTGGCTAAAGAGAAGGCACCGGCTATTATTTTTATTGACGAGTTGGACGCAATAGGTAAATTGACTATAACTGTTTAGGGATGTATATAGGTTTATATTATATCTGTTAAATTTAACAATTCTAGGAACGAAACGTTTTGATTCCGAAAAATCTGGTGATCGTGAAGTGCAAAGAACCATGTTGGAGTTGCTTAATCAACTCGACGGTTTTCAACCGAATGACAACATTAAGGCACGTTATTTTACAATTTTATAATTTGAAAAGTGAAGATTTTTTTGTATTACAGGTGATAGCCGCCACAAATCGCATCGACGTACTCGATCCGGCGCTTCTGCGTTCCGGTCGGCTTGATCGAAAGATTGAATTGCCGGCGCCTACCGAAGATGCCCGCGCCCGAATTATGCAAATTCACTCACGCAAAATGAACGTCAAGTCAGTCGTTTTTTACGATATTATTTTGTTTTTTACTCGATATGCCCAGCGTGGGTTACATCATCTCTTAAAAAATGTTTTTCAGCAAAAACGTGAACTTCGGAGAGTTGGCTCGTTGCACGGAAGATTTTAACGGAGCTCAATGTAAAGCGGTTTGCGTAGAAGCTGTAAGTTTTAAGAAATTCATGCGATAGGTTCATTCATAAATGCGTATTTTTAATTTAACGGGATTGTATTTGTATTTTTTTGTGATTTTTTCTTAAAAGGAAAAATGCCGACAATGTTCATTTTGAATCTAGGGGATGATCGCTCTGAGACGTGACGCCACTGAAATGATGCATGAGGACTTTATGGACGCCATTCTCGAAGTGCAGGCGAAGAAGAAAGCTAGTTTAAATTATTACGCATAAATTCGTTCAGCTGGAATAAAAAGAGTGATTGTAAATCTAATTCTCATCAATATGATTGACTAAAGCCGTGAATAAATTTTTTATTACGGAATCGTATGCTTATGGAGGCGAACCACTGAAACTGAATCACACTTAAATTTCCGCCAAACGTTTGGCATTATGTTTCCTTGGTAATGAAAATTTTTGATAGTTAATCCAACCAGCAGATTCGTTTTGTCGTCAGGTTCAGAGAAATACTATTTTCCAAGAATTTTTAATTTTTTTTGTTAAAAGTCACATTTCGATTTTTCGTTTTACACGTTAGCTTGTTTAGTTTCGCTATGAGGGAGAAGTTATACACTTTGGACGGCACGCTATCCACTTTTGAGCGTTTGTCATTAAAAAATTCGCACCAAGAGTCCAGTGAAGTGATAAATTTCGACGAAGCGCCGTGCAAAAATGATGAACCTGAACTTGCGAGGTATGTGAAATAATGTTTTTCATTTGATTTTAGTACTTTTTTTGTTGAAACCACGATGGAGTGATATTTGCGGGTTTAATCGATTTTTTGATTATGTATTAAGGAAACTTAATTTAAAAAAATTGAATTTCACTTTACATCGAATGATAATTTAATTCTAACTTTCGATTTTCATATTTTGTTAATTTTTTAGGATTTTATTTTTGTAATTGTTTAACTTTTTTAAATTCTTTAACCGACTTTTTTGATTCTACGTTAAACAATTTCGCAAATTTTCGGGGATTTTTTAAAGTTATCCGAATATATATAAAAATGATCTGTGTTTTAGTATATGTATTATTATTAAGATGGGTTAAGATTTCAAATGGCTATAATCCACCGGTGGCGAAGTAAAACTGAATCTTTTTTATGAGTATGTTTTAAAAATTAAGTGTTATTGCCAAAAAAATCGTTTAGATTCCGTTTACCCCGCTAAATTCGTGAAAAAATGATTCCCCTATGAAGAAAATATCTCAAAAAAACTTTAGGTGCATGAAACTCGAGCGGTTCTGCCCCTATCAGGTACCGAGACATTTTCGTCGTCGTTCCGTGCCAATGCGCCGCAAGAACGGTGTTTTCTCCATAGAACCGAGGTGTGATAATCAACTTTTAAGCATTCGTCTTTACGGCTGCAATTTCGAGAGAAGTTCCGTGCCTCTATTTTCCGTACCGCCTTCACGACTTCCGAGGTCCAGTCGAGCGATGAATCCTCTGCTAGGCGCTTCGACGTCTACCGGTAACACAAATATGGGCGGTGTCCGACCAACCGACTTAATGCCTTGCTGGCTTCAACACGAACAATCTGCCGGTTATGTGAAGGCTACGACGGGTTCGCTGGCGAATGTGCCAGTCAACGCCGCAGCCACAACCAATTCGGGCAATTCGCCGGCGTCAACGTCCGACTCGGAATTAAATGTGGAAATCGATGAACTCTCCGAATACTTTCATCACTTTGTAAATGTTCGCCTTAAAATGTCTATGCAAGCTGAATCGATGTATGTGTGAATTTTGGACGAATGATATTGACGGAACTTATTTTACCATTACGATCAAATTTTTTTCGGGATTCTGATTACCCGTTTGTATGTATGTAATTTTCATTGCACTCTAAAACGTCGATGTTTACTACGTATTATGCCTTTTGTTCCTCATGTATGTAGATACGAAATTCGCAATAAATTATATATGTATGTATTTTGGTTGAAATTACATTTTAAATTTCATTCACGAGGAAAAAATTAGCCAAAATTTCGATTAAAAAAGTTCAAAAATTGAAGAATTTTTTTTAGCATAATTTTTTTCATTTTGTAATGGAAAAGTACAAAAGTCGAAAATTTTTATCCATGATAAAAATTGATTAAAAATCTGGATTTTTTAATCAGTTTTTAAAATAAATATATATATAAACTATATTTGAAACAACTCAAAATAAAATTGAATAACTCATTGAAAATTCAAAAATTGGATGCTCGCAAAATGACCCTTGCGGAGTCGGGTGGAAAAAACGACTTGCAATTGCTCTCAATCAATTTTTAGATTAAATAATATTTCTATAAATATGTAAACTTTATTTGAAAAAAAGCAACAACAACAAGAATAATCCAACGTATAATTCTTAAATTTTTAATTTGAAACTAAATATTTCAAAATCGCACACCGACAATTGCGTATGAAATAATCGCAAAAATGCCTATTTTTGTTTTTGAAATTTTATATTTAAAATTTTGTATTTTGTGATTTTTTTCATTTTAAATTTCCAAAACTTTGCTCGTCATGCGAATTTTGCCCAGAAGTCAATGCAATTCTACAACTCTTACATATTCATTGCTAGCGTATCGAAATTGCATTATTTCGACGCAAAAAGTCGGCGGCTTACGTTCAAAACCCCAAATATATCATTTTTCAATACGTCGGACTATTTAACAAGAAAATCAAGACTTTATTCCTTTCTCCCTCTTTTCATCATTGGTTTGTTGGTGAATATTCGTCGCGAGGAAGAGCCACCAACCGAGTCACTTCTGCGCTTGAAGGCGCTTTTACGTCCCGGAATCCATTTTCGGCCGTTCTCACTTGCATTTTCGGGCCGACGTCCCGCATTCCAGGCCCGCTTCTGTTCACCATTCCCAGCCGACGGCCTATCGTCGTCGTCCTCATTGGCCGCTACTTTCTCTTCCTTTTGGTTTCGATCCTCCTCGATGGGTTCGCCGGTGACCTCCGACTGTTTCTGGATGAGTTTCGCCTTTTCGGCGTTGAATTTCGCCTCTTGGCGCTGAAGGTGTTCGGCGCGCGCATTTAACTTACGAATGACGGTGTGTTCGACATTTCGCTCGTACATCTGCTTCTTCTTCCTTTAAATTGAGTACGTTTTTGACATTTTTCAGAAAATTATGACTCGTATGTAGATTTTAATTTTTCAGAAAATTATGTTAAGAAATCCTTCATTCATATCGGAAAATTTCACATCTGAGGCTATGAAAATTTATGTACTTGCAAAAAAAGTATAATATAAGAAATAAAAATAATGAAAAATTGATTGAAAGATCATAAAAACTAATTAAAAACCTGATTCTTGGCGCCATTTTCCGCAATTCATCCACTTCCTGATTGGTCTTTTGGACAAAAGAATGGTATAGAACTTCGCCGTCGTTAATCCCCTCTTCGATTTTCATTAGCTTCCACGTCATTCGAGGTCCAATTTCAACTAATCTTAAACGATGAAATTAATTAACAATTTCAAACTTAAAAAAATTCATTCCATAAATTGCTAAAACCTGATCTTCGTTTTTTGGCCCTTAGTCAGACCTCTGCTGTTTACGTCTTGTGGAAGTTCCAACTCCACCTGTTCCATCTCTTGCTCACTTTCACTTAGCGTGCCGGGACTAAAAATTATAAAATGGAATAAGAAAAAAATCGTAAGAAAAAAATATTCCTTACTTCAACAAGAAATCGCTAAAATCCTTGTACTTTGACAAGTCGGGCACTTTATTCTTCATTAATTTCTTCGCAGATTTGCTAATACCGGATGGAACCGCCTTAATCGCACTAAAAAGTGAAAAAATAGTTAAAATTTCTTTAAGAAACATAACGTTATTTGTTTGGCGGAGAACGAAATAATCAACTTACTAATGACGCAACTCGATCACGTCATTCTCGGAATCGTAGCTGACTAGCAGAGCACGACGGATCGCTTTAAGTTTTACCTAAAACTTATTTAAATTTATTTCTTTTTAAATAAACTGATATTATACGCACCTTATCAACATCAATCGATGGGAACATGTGTTGAATGACGTTCTGGGCGAGACTTAGATGTTTTTCGTTAGACTGCGAAAATCCGTTCATTATTACGAGAGGCGAATTCAAAAACATTTCCTTGAAATTTATTGGTCGCCTCTGTATGGATTGAATGTCGCGGCATAGAGAGTAACTTTCCACTAAAAATCGACTCATTTATCGTAGCAAGACATGAGGAGGCAAATTCCCCACTAAAAATCGTCACAACGGTCGAAAATTTAGGTTCTATATCCGCAAGCGAGCAATATCTCCTTTCATTCTACTACAAAACACTTAAAGCTGAATATAGTTGAATAATTTCATTTCCTCGAAAACGATCATAAATTTTGTTCGGTTTTTTCTCTAAAAAAACTTTATACATACAATATTCTCAGAGGCGTCAAAAATTCAAAATTCCCGGATAACATATGTATTCAATTTACGAAACGCTTAAAGATCGCTATAGCTCAAAAACAAACAAATAGAAATTACCTCATACAGATCAAAATTGTTGAAAATTTTTCAACAAAATCACCGAAATTTAAAAGTCAATATTTGCTATCAAAACATAAAAAAAGTAAACCTTTAAAATGCAAAGTGGGTCCTTGAGGATTGCGGATAATCCTCATGTTCAAGCTCTTCTCCGTCCTCGACATAGAAATTAAATGCGAAACGCCGAGATACTGCGAGTGAACGAGAAAATCTTTGAAATTATTTCGTTTAAGCACTCGTAGATCCATTGATGTGTTTGGCAGAATAATGCGACGAACGTCCCGCTCCAGTCGTCTCGCATATTTTCCCACGTGACCCGTGTGGATGACGAAAACGTGGGGCGTCTTTTCGACGTCGTCTTTTCCGCGCCCCAACTGCTCTCGCACCAATTCACCCACCCGTTCTATTTCCTTTTTCTTGTCTTTTTTCTCGCCTCGATCAAGCACTTTCTTCTCCTGCAAGTTTAGATTTATAATTATAACAAAAATGTTGCATAAAATATGGAGAAATAATGAAAAAACAATAAATTTAGGAAATTATAATTTCCTGCTCGGCAGTAATAAAGATGCCGCCAACATTTCGAGTTTTAATAATGAAAGCAGTGGTTTTTCATTTTATTTGGAAAATGCATTACTACTTAGAGAGTCCAAAATTCGAAATACATTAGTCAAAAACAAAAAAAAAACGAATTTTGAAAATTAACTGCAGACTTACGAATTGCTTATCAGGTTTAGCTTCGCCAGATACAGTTTTCAGCAAACCCAGCTGACCTTGACGAGATCGCCGCGCATTTTTGCCCTAAAAAGCTAGAATGATTTTTTCCAAATACAACAAAAATGGTTACCTTCTTTCTGCGAGCTCTTCCCATGCTGCGTACTCGACAGAAACCTAAACATTTAAATAATTATCAAGAACCCTCTTTTAAGCGTAAAAACAATCGTTAATGACACAAATGTGCACTTTTATGTCGTTAAAACTATAAAGTCTTTCTTCCAAATCTCTCCAAAGTAACTCATAAATAAATAACACGTAAATAATAAATAACTCAAATCCAACCCCAAAATATTCAAAGTTCAATGGAAAAACCCAGCTATTCTGTCGGAATGATTCCGAACAGAATTATCAAACTCACCCTCATTTCCTTGAATCTAAGATTTCGCTAACCCTTTATCCCTTCAGTGAAAGGGCCTCCACACTTCTCAGACTGAATCTCAGTTTTTTCTCGTAAAAATGCATTTTGAATAACGACCATCGACATAAGGCCACAACAAATTGATTCAAAAAGTAAAAACTTTTAAACGGAATTCTTTACTGTAATGGCTTCTTTATGTTGTTTTTCAATTTTTCTCCTCTCTGAGAAGGCCTTTGCTGAATCCATGTTACGGAAGGTTTTTGATTATTAGAATCTCGTCTGTGCGGATATATCAAGATTCACATAACGACAAAAATGAATTTAGGTTAATTGCAATTTTCTAAGACATGTATGGTTACACCGCTCAACAGGCTGCCGCCGCCGCGGCTTACGGAAATTACAGCAGTTATGCGCAAAGTAACTATGCCCAGCAACCTCAGCCTCAAGCAGCTGGCCAACTTGGTACCGGAGCAGCGTCTACGAATTATGGGTACGCTTTAAATTATGTGTTTGAGTGCTATTGCATGCGCCACATTGAATTTTTCAAATACATTTTAAAATAATTCGGATTAGAAACTTATATTTTTATGTATTTTCTACAATCACCAAGAGAAATGAAAATTATGACTTTTTTTGAAATAGGCTAATAAAACTAAACGGAACTTACTCAAAAATTATTATGTTTAATAAAAATTGGCACTTCTTCAGTCCCCCCCCCTGACCAAATTTTTGCTGGTCAATAAAATATTGAATTTTTTTTTGAGATTCCCGAAATTTTTAGAGAAGTACCTAAAAATTTAGTAATTGCTAAAAATTATGAATTCTCGTGTTTATTTTTTTTATTTTAGTGGTACTGGTTATTCATATCCCAGCGCGGCTTCGGCTTACGCTCAGTATGGTCAAAGCGCTACCCAACAACAGCAAAGTACCACACCGGTCGGTTACAGCCAGCAACAACAACCGTCTGTTGACTATGCTTCAGGTATTATCATGTTTTCTTTTGAGTAATGGCGCTTTTTCTGCGAAACATTCAAAATTGATATATTTAAATAGCTTGGTTACGTTCAGATTATGCGTCAATGTTCAAGACCAATAGCAGCGGTGCGGCCGGCTACGGCACTATTGGCAGCGCTAGCGGCGGTCGAACGAGCGCTGTTCCTGGCGCACCGCAGGCGATGAGCAACGCGAACGCGCAGTCGATTGGTGTTGCGAAGCATATGGGAAATGGTGCGTCTGGTGTTTCGTCGAATGCGGCAAACAACCACTATGCTGGCTATGAAGCAGCGGTCTACGCCGCCGCGTCTAGCTATTTGCAGGCGAAAAATACCGGTAATCAGTGGTTGGGTGGTGGCGCTAATAAACGAGTTGCAGGAGGAAGTAGCATCGGCACAGCGGTCGGAAATCGATTTCAAGCCAACAAATTTCAAAGCAAGTTTACTGCTAATAAATATCCAGGTGTGTTTGTGAAATTTTTGAATTAGACATGAGTTATTGTTCAATTTTTAGTTTTGTTAGTTTGGTAGGAAAATAATATTATTTTTTCGAATGTATGACTTCATTACACAAGTTATTTCGTATGAATGCTTTTATTAAATTTTTGGCTAAAGTGAATAAATTATTTTTTAAAATTTTATAGGAAGTGGTTCGATGGGTACGGGCTATCAGAAGAAGCGTTATGGGTTAGGTCTTCAAAATCGTGATGTTCCAACATTCTACTGTGAAGTTTGTAAGATAAGCTGTGGTGGCAATCAGACCTACAAAGAGCATCTCGACGGCAAATCCCACAAAAAGAAGGAGGCAATTAGCCGCGGCGAAAATGTTCAAAGTGTTCCACGCTCCAAAGTGTCGTTTAAGTGCGACGTTTGCAATGTGACTTGCACGGGGCGTGACACCTACGACGCGCACGCCAAGGGCATCAAACATCAAAAGGTAACACATTTTTTTTTGTAAACGTACGTAACATTTTTCAAATTTGTAACTATTTTCTTAGGTTTTCTAATTTGTAGCTCACTTGAAGATTTACTATTTTTATTAGTATTGTTTCTAGATGGCAACCAAACATTTTTCGTTAAATTTTGAGAATGAAATTTTCAAAGTTTTATTATCTACTTTTAACAAATTTCTAAAATTTCTTCAATAGGCATATTCCTCTACGCCGCTAAGTGCATCAGTGTTTGAGTTTAGCGGTATTCCTTAATGTAGATAATTTTTTGTAAATTAATTTTATTACTTTGCTGCTTCAATTTTAAAAAATATTTTGAGTGAAGCAAATTTTTTAAGTTTTTATTTGCAAATTATTGGTTAAATGTACTCACCAAAAGTATTAGTTTTTAAATTTAGTTTTATATTTTGTTTTTTAGACGGTGGCGTTGCTGAAAAAGATGAACAAGCCGATTCCAGCGTTGGAGCCCACGCTTATCCCACCGAAGGATGTAGGTTCCAGTATGACAAATGGTCCGACTAAGAAAATTGTTGGCGTTACTGGAACCAAGTTCGTTGCGGGATCAAAACTTTCTACGACGAATTCTGAAGAATCTGCTGTCGACGCTACGAACAGTGCTGTTGAAGTTTGTTTTATTAATTTATGGATGAATTTTAAATAGAAAAGTGATTAAAATTCATGTTCAAAATGATTTTGTGTTTATTGTTAATGTATATATGATATGTTTTTTGTCTAGCAAGCTTTATTGGCCGAGTCGAATGTCAAGCCGGTGGGTGAGGAATTTATTGACGAACAGCGTGACGCTACCGGGAAGTTGGTCCAATACAGCTGCAAACTTTGCGAGTGCAAGTTCAGCGACCCGAACGCTAAGGAAATCCACTTGAAAGGTCGTCGACATCGCCTGCAATATAAGGTTTAAATTTTCAAATTAATCAAGGTAAGTTCTAATTTTTTGTGCAGTGAATTAAATTTCAAATCTCTGATTCCAGACGATAGGGGATAGAATTGAGTATGAAATCACTTTGTAAAACGGAAGATAAATTTGTGGTATTTGTCAGTTTGTAATAAAAAATTTTAAGAACATCGAAGTGGGCGTGATTGTAAGACTGATTAGATTTTTTATTCTTTATGTCGTGCTTTTGTTGACGTTGCGATTTTTTCATTCATTTCTATGTCTTTTTTGGAATTTTATTTGTTTATTTTTAGGCCAAAGTTAATCCTGCACTTGAAGTTGAAACGAAAATAACTGGAAGTTATGGCCGAAAGCAGCATCAATTGAAGCAGAATTACGATCAGCAACTGTAATTTTTATAGAGAATATGCCGGAGTTATATATGTTAGTATAAAACAATCGAGGCTATATTATTTTTTGGATTTTAAAGCGTTTTTAAATTCTGTATAAAATTTTTTCAGGAGTGAGAATTAAAAGAAAAAGCATAGATGGGGGAGATTAAGCAGAAGTTTTACTTTTACGACGTAAGAAAATGTGGTGAACTAATTGTGGTAACTTATTAAAAAATGTGAAATTTCGTTCTAAATTTTTAGCATGCGCCGTAATCACGCAATGGGACCACCTTCATTCTTCCGCCCACTTTTCGGTCCATCACTGATGATGAATGGACCGTATGTGGAGACATCGGAAGATCGTCATGTAGTTGCCAAGTGTAACGCTATCCAGCCGTCTAAGCCTGAACATGACGCGATGGAGAAATTGGTGACATTGGTGGAGAAAACGCTTAAGTCGATCTCTGACACGTTTGCGGAGCAGTCTGCTTCAGTTAAGGTAGAACCAAAAGAGAGCGAACAGCCGGCTGACTCGGAGCGTCTTCTTAAGGGTGTAATGCGCGTGGGACTGTTGGCAAAGAATTTGCTCCTTAAGACGGATTCGGAGGTAATGCTTTACTCGATTTTATGGTACATTCATAAATTCTTTTTTACATTATAAATGTATATTTTTGTTATTAAAATGAAATTTTTAATTTTAAACGATTCGATGCTTATAATATTTATTATGGCGAATGTTTATTGTATTTTGATTTTTTTAGGTCGAACTCGTTGTTCTATGTTCGCAAATTCCGACTCAGAAATTGCTGAAAGACATATCTGAACTTTTCCCAAAACAAGCTCAGGTACTTGATTTTTATACGATTTTTATACATGCGTACAACGCGTTAATTTATACATGTGCATTCTAGAAGGACGAGGAAGAGTCGTTGAAAATCATTGTGAAGATTGACGAAAGTTGTTTACTGATTACTTTATCTAACGTTCCTCTTACTTGTCGCGTGACTTTTACTTGCGTTTTGATTCGCGAGATTGAGAAGCCGACAGCGGCAGCGGGTTAGTTCTTTTTTTGGATGAATTAACGCTTGCCTGGTTTTTGGTTTGCATTTTTTTGGTTTTTTTGGTATTTAATGTTTTTGAAACAAGTTCATTTTTTGCTTTTTTAAAAGATTTTTGTGGAATACCATTCAAAAATTTAGAGCAGTTCCTGAAAAAAGACCCACATTAATAATCTCAAGCGGTAATATCTTTTAAAGTAATCGTTATAGATTATTTTTCAATTATTGGAGATGCTAATGATGGTCTTTTTGAGACTATAAGAACCGCGATTTTAATCATAACATGATTATTATCTAGGTTTTTCTTGTATGTCTAAAGATCCGCTGGGGCCATGGAAGAAATTTTTCCAATTGAATTTCTTCGATGGTTTCAAAATAGTAAACACACGCAATGAGGTGTCTCAGGGAAATTTATGAAATGTTTAAAATACGACCAAAACAAAAATTGTGTGTGTTTTCTATTATTAGACGGAACTGCTGAAAGCGAAACGCCTATTGAAAAACCAGCGGACGCGTTACCGACTGAACCTTGTTTGAAGGCTTTGGCTGAACTTCGTCATGCTAAGTGGTATCAGGTTCGTTGTTGATACTTTCATTACAAGCATACTGCCATGCGTAAAATTATGTTTATTTATTTATTTTTATTTTTGTGGGTTGTAGTACTTTTGGGTTTTCATCAAAAACGAAGAAAAATGAATAGAGCATGGAGAGGCTTTGCATGAAGATGAACGACGAAAAGGGTTTATATTTTTCATGTTATTTAGCAAAGGCTCGCTGGTATATGTCGCGATTTAAGGTCATATTTCAGTGTCATTCATAAATAAAAGCTGAGGGATTGAGGTTTAGGATGAATTGGGAGGGGGTAATCTAATTTTTTGTCAAACAACTTTATGCATCATTATTCATTAACTTCTTATGATTGCAATTTACCCTTGCTTTCAAAAAATGTTTTTTTCTGGTATACAGTTGGGCATTAACAATACCATTTTTGAAAAAAAAAATCAAACATTTTTAGGTTAAATGTGCACAATTGACATCGGCGAACATTATTCTCAAGGTCATCCGTGACATTAGTACTCGCGTTAAGACATGGAAGTCTTTATCTACCTGGGTATTTATTTATTTTTAAAATATAAAGTTTTATATTGCTATGCATTTTTATGCATTGGCAAGTTTCGATGGAGTGCCATACCCGTTTAAATAATTTTCAATTTTTTAAGTAAATTTTGGGTAAAATGTTAAAATTCAGATTTTGGATTTTTTAAATTTTTGTTACTTTTTATTCTGAAATTTTAGATATACCACTTTATGAAATACATTTTTAGGCAATGGAGCTTTTGGTTGAAAAGACATTGTCATCAATTAACATGCCTTTGAGTCCGGGTGACGCTTTGCGCCGTGTTTTTGAAGCAATTGCTGGAGGCGTTATTTTGAATAGTAATAATTTATTTTTTATTTTATTAACTTGTTTAGGTTTTGGGGAAATGTTTTTTTGGAATGTTATGTACTTGTATTATAGAAAATGCGACATTGCTCGACCCGTGTGAGAAGGATCCAACCGACGTGCTTATTTCGCTGAAGGACCAAGAGCGCGAAGACATCACATCAAGTGCCCAGCATGCATTGCGTTTGATCTCGTTCAATCAAATCTTCAAGATTCTCTCCATCGAGCGCGTTCCCGACCACCTGCCCACTGTGCCGCACACTGGAGAGCGAAAAAGACCGCGTGAGTCGAATGGAATTAGTGCTGGTGGGTATTGAAACGTTCAAATACACGGCTCATTTCTTTCTGCATATTCCAACCGTCTCCGAACATTAAAAAATAAAGCGATTTTCGCGTGTTTTTGAGACCTGCTATGAAAAATTAAGCTTTGAAAATGTATGAGCTTTGGCTTCTGAAACTCACCATTACTATCCTTTTATGAAGAGTATATTGAGAGATGATTAGTTTTTCTCAATTCACTGCTACTGTTCATTTCTCGAAGAATACTTTTGCTGTTCTTTTTTATTGGAATTTACAAATATTCATAGCATTGAGACCATTTGATCTTCAGATGGACCTGTGGACGCGAAGAAGGACAAAAAAGAAGAATCGAAAACCGAAGTCGCTTAATTTTGATTGGAAGCGCATACAACGGCTAACTTTTTCTATGTCTTCGGCCACCCATTTTTGTTTTGGTTGTTTATTTTTGCTTTTTGAATGAGAGGGAACAATGCAGTAATTTTGTGTGAGATATGCGAAGACGATTAAACAATTGTAGACTGAAATTTTCTAAAATTTAAATGATTTTTTTGTTTAGCTGGCATGAAATTGCTGCATTAACGGAAATGTTAGACATAAAGAAATTTGTGAACAACATTAGGTCTGAAAATATTACATCATTTAAATTGAAAAACTGAAATATTTGTTTAATATTTGCTATGATATTTTAAATCATCACTTAAATGATGTGAAATTTATGTTTGACATTTCCCTTCAAAATTAATTTGTTGGTTTTCTCCTTTTGTCGGGATTTTTATTTATGAATTACAGTTTCGTGAAGAAATAAATACGTTTGTTGTAACGAATTTCAAAATATATGTATTAAAAATATAGCAATACGAATTTTTTTCTTATTTTCTCACGAAGTTAAGAGAATAACAAAATGTTAAGAAAAATACGGCAAGTGTCTAAAAGGGAAGTGCGTAGCTTATTGAAACAATAAAGCTACCATGGCGGATGAAATAAAAGGAAATGTGTCAAAGTATTTATTGAGGAATGAATAAAGTCGTGCACGCAAAGAAATGCTTTTCATTTTTCAAGTAATGTCTTTGCAAAAAAACTTTTGTTCGGTATTTATTTATTATCTTTGCCGTTGTTAAATCCAATTTAAACATAAAAATCAATTGATGGTCCTGCTGATTCCTTATGGAACTGAGGGTCGGACTTTTGTTTTTGTGTTACTTGGCTTTTTGTTCATCGGGCATTTCCGGCAACGAGGACGCCAAGAGACTATATGACGATCTTCTTGTCAATTACAATCGACATAGGCGTCCATCTCGGACTCCCACCGAGCCGATATTGATTAAATTGAAGTTGAGACTTTCGCAGATTATTGACGTGGTAGGATTCTAATTGTTGGTTGAAATTATTTGAGAAACAGGTTCTTTGTTCCAGCATGAAATTGACCAAATTATGACATGTAGCGTTTGGCTTAAACAAGTGTGGACTGACGAGAAACTGCGTTGGGAGCCTGAAGAGTACGGTGGTGTTAGCGTGTTGTACGTACCACATGAAATGATTTGGACACCCGACATAGTTCTTTACAATAAGTATTTTTTGCGAATTTATTAGTGAGACTTTTTTGTAAAAAATGTCCAACCTTTTATCGATTTTAGTGCTGATAGTAATTACAATATCACGATTAGTACAAAAGCTACACTTCATTATACAGGTCAAGTTAGCTGGGAGCCGCCAGCCATCTTCAAATCTCTATGCCAACTTGATGTTCAATGGTATAATAATTATTACATAACGGTTCGAACGTTGCTACTTTTATGATTCGTCATTGTGCTTTTGAGTTTGTTTTGATCTTAAATAATATATGTACATAAAAATACATAATATTCAAAACTACTGTAATTGAATTTTATGTGATCTGTCAAAAAATAAAATAGCGATGAAAGCTAGCTTAGCAATTGATTTTCAGGTTTCCATTTGACGAACAGCAATGTCATCTGAAAGTGAGAACTTTTGATACTTCTATTTTCAATTCATTTGATAAATTTTCGGAAAATAATGTTATTTCATATTTTCAAATTTTAGAAAACTAAAACTTTTGGATCTGCCCAAAATGAAGAATGATCAGAATTATTTAATTCCAAATTGATATTCAAAATGATTTAGTTTGGCTCATGGAGTTACTCGGAAAATTTGCTTAATTTGGAGCTGCTTGATGATGAGACTACCCGAAAGGAGTTTGTTGATGAAAGTGGTCAACTCCAGAACAGCTCCGAAGTATCAGAATACGGGATTGGTAAACGCGTTCAGTATTCCTTTTTAAAATAAACTGTATAATTGCAGATTTGTCGGATTACTATCCGTCGGTGGAGTGGGATATAATGTCGAGAATGGCGCGACGACGCTCTAAATCTTATCCGGGTTGTTGCCCAGCCACGGAAAATTATGTGGATATAATGGTAATCTTTTAAATAATGCCAATTGTATAGTTGCCAATTGTGTACTGTAAATACTTTTTAAAAGATAATTTTTAGTACTTTTTGGTTTTGCGTCGAAAGCCGTTGTTTTACACTGTCAATTTGGTATTTCCGTGCGTGGGAATTTCATTTTTGACAATTATGGTATTTTACTTGCCGTCCGATTCAGGCGAGAAAATTTCGCTTTGTATTTCTATTTTGGTTGCACTTACCGTATTCTTTCTTCTGCTGGTAAGTTTTTTCCACTTCATAAATGTTTTAGCGTTTGTGTTATTCAGTAAAAGGAGGGCGCTAAAAACCGCGATTCATATCTCAGAGAACACCATACCTAAAAATCTGAAATTTTTACTTAAATGTGCTTAGTAATTTTTTTTGTTTGTCTTTTGAAATTTGTGATTTCATCAAAATTCAGTGTTTTTAAAATTCAAAACTTCTAAAACATGCGTTAATGTTATTTGGGAGAATGTTCAGTGCACTTTTGGTCAAAATTGCATAAGCTTCGAAACATATTGGAAAGAGCTGCTCAAATTTCTGCTCGTTGGGCATCACGATCGATTTTGTTATGGCGACATAAATATCAAAGTTAATTGCAGGGATTTGATCGGGGTTTTTATGCGCCACTCTCCATTTAAACATGGTGGGACTATTTGTAATAATTATAATTTAAATGATGAAAATAATTTAGACTGAAATAATTCCAGCGACTAGTATCAGCCTGCCATTAATTGGAAAATATCTCCTTTTCACAATGGTTATGGTGACATTGAGCGTGCTCATTACTGTCATTTGTTTGTTTTAATTGCAAAATATATGTATATATTTTTTCGTTGTAACATTTTGTAAAATTTTCGAGTTACTTCAAAGAATTATAATTTTGCGCATTAAAATACGCTATTTCGTGCGTTATTACGGTGCGTAGAATGCTTTTATGTTGTGTATTTTAGCGCTCAACTTTCATTTTCGAAAGCCATCGACGCATCGGCTGAGCGGTTGGATGCGTGTTCTCTTTCTCAAGTTTCTTCCTGCCGCGCTCCTCATGCGCAGGCCGCGTTTGTGCGACAGCGCTGATGACTCGTTCCGCTCACTGGCATTGTTTCAGCGACGAAATCGACGCTGTAACTTTTATTGAATCAAATATAATAAAATTTGGGTAAAAATCTTTTTAGACGGCTCAAAGGTGGAACTGACGTGTGAGGAGCGGCGTGTTTCGCGCAACCTGGGCCGCATGCTTACGAACGCGCCGATGGACGAACGCCTTCGCCGCCTTTATTATTCACCGACTGTAGTGAAGGCTTTTGAAAATATTTGTTTTATTGCAGAACTTCTGAAGAAAAAGGATCGAGATATTCGGGTACTTTCGCTAATAAAATTATTGTACATATGTGTATTAAATTTAATATATGTATTTTTTAATTATCCAAACAATTATTCTTTCATTTTATCCAATTTATTTTTAGAAAATCATTACTAAATTTTATTAATAGATAAACATTAATGATATAGATTTAAATTATTTACCATACATTTAGATCGAGGAGGACTGGAAATATGTGGCGGCTGTATTGGATCGCCTTTTCCTCATAATATTTTCGACAGTTTGTATTTTTGGGACAATTTTTATTTTGCTGCAGGCGCCAACATTCTACGACGGACTTCTCCCTATCGACCTGGAATACCGCCCCAACGACTCCAGCGCGCATTTCGTATTTTCACATTAGAAATCAGAACATCTGACACCAACAGAACACAACAACAGCAGCAGCAGTTAGAACAGTAGAACAACGCCTTACTTCATTTCAAAATCTATTATATTACATATAGGTTGTGTAGATCACAGGGAGCCATTTTCAATTAATTTTATTAAACGTATTTAGCTTTTATATCGACAAAATGACTTATTTTACTGAGACATACATAATACGCAAAAATACATTATAAAATAATACAGAAAATGCATCAGTAAAGAGATTAAAAATATTTTTTCGATTTTTATAGTGTGGAAGTGATGCTTTGGTGTGCGCGCATCTTGCCTCCATGCAACTCGCCACCAAATTGATTTTCCGTTAAATCACGAAAAAACGACAATCCGTCTCCAAACAACTTGACCCCAGTCAGAAAGCTCGTCATTGAGCCAAAAAATATCAAAATGTTTTGAAGACATTATTTTTGACATTATTCAGAATTTTTGAATTATTTTGAACTTTACATTAAATTTTTTATGCAAATCAAATTTTTACATTATTATTTACACAATTCAAATTCAGAAATATTTATTTTTTGTTGACAAATAGTATAGTTTGACGAATTGTCGGTTTTTATTGACGAAAAAGCAAATTTATGACGAATGGTCTGGAAACAAGTTGTGGGTGTGTTATATCCGCCTCATCAAAAAATTATTTTTCAAGTTGGCTTATATTACATTTAAGAGCGAAATTTTCCCAAAAATCAGTGAAAATTATTAATAGTTGATCAATATTTTTAAACTAGCACATAGCCACCATAGCGTGTGTTGCACAAAATTAAAAATCAATGCAAATGTGAATTGTAAAAAAACTAAAGTACGTCTATGAATTGGAAGCCATTAGCCTGGCTTTGGCACATTCTGGGCATAAAATATCTGCACCATCCGTGATGAAGCCCTTGCCCACCAGCGATGTCGTACACTAAATTTTTATCTCCATTTACTCTCTCAATCCATTAATCCTCCTTTTCTACATAAAAGCAAAGTTTGTTTTAATTTTACAAAACAATTTTTTTGAAATATGTTGAATTAATGTTGGTGCGTCGAATTCTACACCGATTGAATCGGTGTAGAATTCCCAAAAAAAGTTCTTTTGTTTGGATTGATTTAAGGTATTATTTCGGTGGTTCGGAAAGTTTTTTCACGACCTTTTTTTGTTCGATTTTTTCTTTATTCGTTAGTTATTGTGTTTTTGAGCTATTTGTTTG
Organism: Deladenus siricidicola; assembly: GCA_009724625.1. Lineage (NCBI taxonomy): Eukaryota > Metazoa > Nematoda > Chromadorea > Rhabditida > Sphaerulariidae > Deladenus > Deladenus siricidicola. Next base: position 62,014 of record SAUE01000360.1, on the reverse strand, counting down.
AGATTCGGAGATTGGAATAAAATGATGATTTATTCGTTAAAAACAGCCCATAACTTTTGCACTCATCTCATACAGCTAGTTCACCCCAAACAACTATGTAGTTCAGGAAACGCAAAACAGCTGAACGCACGCGCAGCAACATCCCGAATATCTGTATATGTATATAACGTAATATAATAGGTTACCTGCGCACAAATAAAGCACTCGTTATGCCAATGCCTTTCTTCGAACGAAATGAATTTTGCTCCGCCAATTCCTGGAAATATTTATTGCTTGAAATTTATTATTATTACTTTTTGAAACTAATTATTTTTAACGTAAAGTTGTTCCATTGTAAGAAATGGAATTTTGCAAAGATGAAATTAGAAGAATTCATAATAATTTGAATATGAAAATATGAATATGAAAATATGAATATGAAAATTTGTGTGTGAAGCGTTTGCAGAAAATATTACCTGTGATTGGCTTAACGCAGGCAGAGCATCGCTTGGCGAATAGTTCACCGTAACAGTCGGCACAGTATGGTTTTTCATCTTTTGAGGTAAACCGTTGGCCGGCGAGGGATGTGCTGCAGTTTGTGCAGCAGAAACACTCCCTGTGCCAGGGCTCATTTTTGTAAGTGACGCCGCCGGTTGTGATTACCTGAGAGGGAAAAGTTTTGCATAAAGACATATGTAAATATATACCAGAGATTAATCTACGAAATACTTTTTTGAACCGTGTAATGAGTACCTTTTTGCATTTACAACACCTAGTCGCGAATTTTTCTTCATAGCAATTTGTACAATATACGTCCTCGTTTTTTGGTATAAAACTGCGCGTTCCAATTGGCGTTTTGCATGTGGCACAGCAAAAGCATTTGTCGTGCCATTGTTTGCCTTTATATTCCATCTTTTTCATGCCTGAAAAACGTTATCTTGTCAATTTTGTGTGGACCCAAATCTTTTTCGAACGAATTTTTCTTACGAAATCTCCGTGAAAGCTTAAGGATACTGAATCTAAAGAGTTTACCAGCTCTGAAAATTTCGTTGCATCCGTCACATCGTGTCGCGAAGGCCTGATCGTAGCAGTTGGAGCAGAATATTCGGTCGTTTTTGCTGCCAAACGGCTTATCCACCAGCGAAACTTTGCACATATTGCACAGGAAACAGTCTTCATGCCAATGCTTGTCTTTGTATGAAAGGTCCTACAATAAATATTTTTCTCTCTTCGATAAAAAAACGATAATTAAACAAACAATTATCTTTATTTGCTTCGATTATCACGTTTTATATACATTTTCACATTTTATAACATACACGTTGGACTAACACATCTAACATACATATTTTAATTGGTGGACATATACTGAATGTAAATGGAATGTGTGAAACCTTTGAGTCAATGCCGATGTGTTTTGTGCACTCGTCACAAGTGTTGGCGAATATTTCCTCGTAGCATTTAATGCAGTAGGGGTGATCGTCCCTCAGAATATATCTGAAAACCAATTTTCATTTACTCGAATATGATAGTTTAACTTCAAGTACTTACCTTTGGCCAGTGAGGGAACTGTCACATTGCCAACAACAAAAGTGTTCGCTGTGCCAATCTTTGTTCATTGCTTTTGTGTATTCCCCAGCGAATATCAACTGAAAAAATTCAAATAATTTGTAAAATTATATATGAAGCAAGCTCAAAAAAATCTAAATTTGCTCAAGAGATAAAAAGTTAAAATTTTGATTTTTAATTTAATTTTTTTATTATGTAATCAGTTCTTCAAAAGAACCCAAGCTGAAAAACGAAAAAAATCAAGATGAAAAGAGAAAGTGAAATTATTTTATTTCAGTATGAAGACGTTCAAAAGAAAAACGAAATATTCTGAATTTGCGCAAAAATAAGGACGATTTTTGTATCGTTTCTTGATTTCGCATTATCATTGCTTTTTTCGTCGAGATGAAATTAGCAAGGCTGTGCCTTGCAGTGCTTTGACTTGACTCCGACTTGACTCCGGCCGGAGTCAAGCTCCGGATTCAAGTAACTATTATATGACTCC
>SAUE01000360.1:27546-39517 GCA_009724625.1 Deladenus siricidicola | reverse complement strand
AAAAAAGATTGAGAAAAAATATTTGGTTGAAAAAAATTGCAAAAATTCAAGTGTCCGTATAATTATGGCCAGCACTAATTTTTACATATTGAATAAGTAAGATAATGGTAATATTGGTTTTTCAAAAAATTTCATTTAGGAAAAAAGTAACGGTGATCATAAATCACTTTATTTTTTAATGTAAGGAAATAGTCGATTTATATTTTGGCTCCTTGTATGTATTAGATTGGCTCTTCGAAAACTTAAAATCAAGTATTTGCCAAAAAAAATTATAATTAGTCCCCATTTATTGAATTAAAAGCAAAATTTTTAAGAAGTGTTGAATTAACATCAATTATATTGCACACTTCCATTTTCGAATAAATAAACTGTAATATCATATAAAGCAATTAATTTCAATTAAACTAATAATATGTTGTTGTTAATAAAAGCAACAAAAGAAAAGAAGCTCCTACCTTCTTCACAGCACAATTCACACCGCGGTTTGATTCGTTTCTCGGCGTTACTTTTGGCGTTTTTACTATTTTCGCGTAGTGTGGCTCGCCTACCGTACCCACGTCTCCGTGATCGTTTTCCACGCTCTCGAAAATTATTTCCGCTTCACTCGGCAAAGTGAGACGATGCAATTTGTGTCGATTGGGTTTATACAAAAAAATAAAGCAATAATTAATTTCACCGCATTTCACACATTTTAGTCTATAAATAAGCTAACACTCAATTAATTACACTATTAACACTATTAAAAAAATCAAACAAACATTTATATAAAATATGAAACATTTCTCCTCGTTTTATCAAAAGTTACTGCAAAAAATACTTTTGTGTACTTTTTGAAAAACTTTTGATTTTGTACATATGTATATGCCAAAAAACATATGTATGTATAGGCCAAAAACCTTTGTCCAAAACTTATTTTTGATACATATTTATGAAATTTTAACATAAAAATCTAACAATAAATGCATTTTTAGCTCAATCGGTTCAGATTATTCAATATGTACCAAATTTTCATATATTTGCTAATAGATAGCCAATTGAAATTTTACAGAAAATTTTAGTTTTAGCTACCCATCTCACACCGCGTTAAAAAAATTTTAGTTTTTGAAAAATAATTTTTGAATATACGTTAAAACATTACAAAAAATGTAGTATCATTGGATGTGGTGTAATTGGTTTAATTACTCTTTCGAATTGCATAAAAATTATCTTCTCCGAACTAACAAGGTTTATGTGTAAGCAGTCTGCTACGGTAGAAATAAAAATGAAGAAAATCGATTAAAAAAAGTTAGCGGGACTCTCATGTAACATATGTACAAACGGTTGAGTCTAATTGGGGACCAACCCCAAAACTGCACATTTTTTCCATTTTTTTAATTGCTTTTAGTTTTCATGATCTAAAACATTGGAAATATTGAGCAGCAAATTTTAAAATTTGATAACCTCATTGTTAAGTTGTCAAATTGCGCAAATTTTCAATACGAGTTTTGACTTGAATGTGTAAGAAACATCGAAAAAATTTTGAATTTCTATTTCCCATTACCTATTACACAACAAGTGTTTCCAAATTAACTAAAGCTTTACAATAAAATAGGAAGTGAACTGAATTTCACTTTTTTAATGTTTTCAATTTTTTAAAGAAAAGGTAAAATGGCAAAATGAAATTGAAATTTTATAGTTAATGTAAACGAAAATTAATTCAAGCTAATTTAAATATATTTTTTCTAACTGAAATGTTTTTTCAATTTTCTGTATCATTTTTCTTTATTTAACAAAGAAATGGATTGCCACTTCAACTTTTGAATTTTTTTTGTAGAACTACTGACTACAACCTTAAATAGACAAAAACAATGGTTGGAGGGGAATTCCCATTATTGGTAATAATGATGAAATTTTATTTTTGCAAAAAAGAAATCAAAGCTTACGTTTTTTCCAATAACATCCTCTTCGGTACTGTCCACCACGCTGTAATGACTGGTTTCATTATCGGCATCGCGTACACGCGGCTTGTGTTTTACAGAAGAAGAACAACGCCGAGATATGTGGGAATTTCCATTCTTTTTAGTTTTAGTCACAATAAAGGAATCAGGATAATGTTGATTTTGTGTTGTGTTGCTTTCTTTGAGATTGTCAATAACAAAGTAGTCGCTATCATTTTGTGCCGGTCTAAAGCAACACGTGAACATATTCTTCGGCAAGTGAAATTTCTTTTGTCGTGCCGAGGCCGCCAAATGGCGATTAGAATAAATATTCCCGGCTGACGAGCTTCTTCGAGTAGACATTGTCCTAATGAAAAAAATGTAATCAAACAAGGTAACACGCCATCGGCTTCTTTACAAAGTTCTGGATCTTGCTTGAACAAATGCAGTGCCTCATATACATATAGCCACATGTTTCGGCGGATATAGGGCATTTAGACTTTTCAAACTCGGTTTTGGCACAGATCGTTTAGGGGACCATATCAGGGATGTGCGTACTTTTTTGAATAAGAATTGAAAAAATTAAAAAATTGTTGAATTGAAAAAATTAAAAAAGGTATGTCAACAAGGGCAATTTTCGAATAATTTTAATCAACATCTTTCAAAATTTCTCTACCGAGAAAATTTTTGATATTGAATTACGAAAATTATATCCAGTTACGAATTACGAAAATTATTTCTCCTAATTACGCACATCCCTGGACCCAATGCAGTGAACACAAAATTATTGGAATAAGATTACCCAAAATTACTTTTTAAATTTTAAGGATTTTATTTCAGCATGTTTTAAATTAAAAATGAAAAATTCAGAAAAAAATTAAAATTAGTATTGTAAAGACAAAAAAAAGTTAACCGAAAATAATACTTAATTAAAAATTTTACAACATTTTCACGGTTCATTTTTCGTAAAAATCAATAATTTCCAAATGAAGTGATTTTTATCAAACCATGGGGAAATAAAAACTGGTACAATCAATGACCCGCTCTCAGTAATAACACCGGTAATGCAAAAAGCAAATTAGTTTGTGAACCTTAGCGAAAAATAAAAACATTCGGCAATGTTATTAACTTATGGTATAAGGGTTAAAATAATTTGCAAATGTTACTACATACATATATCCATGTATCCATAACACCATATTTCATTATACAAGGGGGGGGGGTATAAGGGTTAAAATAATTTGCAAATGTTACTACATACATATATCCATATATCCATAACACCATATTTCATTATACCAGTTACGATAAAATGATTTTAAATGAATGCAAACATTCATCGTTTAAAAATATTTTTAATATTTGCGTAAAAGGATAAGTGCAACATTAAGTCAATTCCTTGGTGCGCTCCACTTTTATTACACATTATTGTCTTTTATTTATTACTCAAATACATATTTGGATAAAATAATTGTCGGTGAAAACATTTCGAGATTTGCTGTGGCGAGGATTCCAAAACTTGCCAGTCAAACCATTTATTGACTGCCAAAGGAAGATCAAAATTGGATAGATGAGGAGAGAACTGCGAAAAGGGAGAGAGAGTGAGACGAATTCCAGAGAATTCCAAAGACAAAAAATAGGAATAAAATTGCTGTTCACTGCATGGACGTCTAATTCTCTTCATTTGTTGTTCATTTTTATTTTCGCGTTTTCTTGATCAATTTTAATGTTAGCAAATATGCTCAATGTTGACCTTTTTACCGATTCCTCCAAAGTGTTTACACCTATCATAATAACGTTTCATTTAAAAATTGTAATTGTAAATTTCAAAAATTTTAAACAATAGTGCTTCAATTTAAACAATAATAACATCGATGTATTATTTAGCGGATTACTTCTTTAATTCATACAACAATACGAAAGAGAAAAATTTATGTTAACTTCATAACGAAAATCATTTTAATCATCTTTTTTAATTCGAAAAATTCTTTTAAATTTAATACTTTCGATTTATATTTCAGAATGATCCACTCAAAATTGGATCTAAACTATTCCACGCCCAAATCTAAGCATTTGTCCATCATCAGCATCCACATCCATTGATTGATCCTGTGGTGTAGCACCGCGCTGAGAGCGAATCTGCAGATTATCGGACGCTACATCATATAAGCCACGCGGTCTTCGCTACAAAATAATTTCACTAGTGTTTTCATCTTTAAAATGTTGTTACACTTTTATGTATTTAAAAATCAGTAACTTGCTCAACATGCATATGCAAATTGCTCAACATGCAAAAAACTCAACATGTCATTGCTCAACATGCAAATTCAACAATTTTCTGATTACTAGTCTTGGCAAACGACCTTCGGGCTGTAATCTGTGTTAAATTGACTTGATTAATATAAAATATAATTGTTTTACAACTGAATAATGAACCTGTGATATAATCAGGATAAAACGCTTTTTTTCATTTTATTTTATGTCATTCTTCTTTTGACCTGACTTGTTTCCTTAGCTACTGTATGATTGGGTACCCTATGGCTACCCTACGATTGGCCACCCAATGATTTTTTTGGCAACAACGCAATTTTAAATGTGAGCTAACATTTAGAATTACCATATCTTGAAATTAACGTTTTCTTACAATCAACAAAAAATAATTGCTTTAATTCACCTGGTATGAAGGGTGAAATGATCGAACAGGTAAAGATCTTCCGCTTCGAAAGAGAGCGCCGCGCATGCCCACACTTGTTTCTATACAACAAAGACCGACAAATACCACTAAATTTATCAGCATTAAATGAATTCTTTAGAAACAGTGGTAGGTTTGGATCAATCCCTTCTTAGAGAATCTTTTTATAAAACTCACCGAGAATAAACAGCTTCAATAATGAGAAATACATAGCAGCAGAAAAAATGTATGCAAAATTTAGAACGAATTTCTATTAATCGTGGACAAGGAGAATCCGAACAAAAGACAAGTGCGCCAAGTAATATGTACCATTTCCTAATCCAACTACTACTGTTTCGGTTAATTTAGCATGAATTATGCGCCTTTTATCAAAATATTATTTCTAGACGTTATTTCGGAGTAATATATCAACAAGGAGTCTTTACGCCAATGAAAACATCCCGATATTATTTTAGATAAATCTTCAGTTGCTCTAATAAGCTCATCCCCCTTTCATACATCCGAAAATTAATGGTATTATAGAGGAAGCCATAAAACCTTCAATAAATTCTGGCCTTGCACAAAATTTGTTTTTAAATATTTACCAGAATTGTGACGTTTTTCCTAATTCAATATATTTTCTTTTTAACTTCAATCAGGATCATTTTTAAATATTGAAAAAATATCAGCACAATAGTTTATATAATTTATATAATAATTATCATATTACAATCATTCACAAGCAGGACATACATACGTATATAAACCGTGAAAATGAAGGGCCGGTAATTGCAGACAAATATTTCAGCTCACAATTGGCCATTATTATTATTATTATGCTTGGCGGTGCGGTTATGAGTACGATTGTACTCGCGGTTCATCGCCAGCTCCGCCATCTGTTTCCGAAGTTCGAAATTGCGCTCGTTCTGCCTGTGCAAATACGACGACGAGCGAACGCTCGTCTTCGGCGACGGCAAGTCGTGTTCGTTGAGCTCAACACCAACGTTCGAGCCACGCCACCACGGGAAACAGTCGGCAATAGCTCCGTCATTACTTCGACTACCTAAAAAATTAATATGTTAAAAATAAACATCTTAATTATAGGGTACATCTCAATATCTAATAATTTTTGAGTAAATAAAAAGATTTTAAAGCGACTCTTTTTCATCAATATAGAATAATCCAAACAGAAAAAATCATTGAATTCACACCGTTTTCTCCCTCGCCTCCTTCACGGTCACTCGACGAATCATCATGTCTATCACCCTCCTTCTGAGAATTCGCCTTGCGCTGACTGTCAACGAGATTTTGGTCGCTCTTGGACATGAGCACATATGTCGAGTAAAATGCCACAAGAGACTTCAACGACGGAAACGCAGGCTCGTCCACAATGTTCACCATCACCTGGTTCACGCCATTTTTCGACTTTTTGTGAAGAATTCGATAATGGCTAAATAGAGTAAAATTAAAAACATCTGCATTTTTTTCACATGGCACAACTAAGCTTAAATGCATTTTTATTTTCATTACATTTCTGGATTTCCGCGCTTCCCATTGTTTAGAAAATAAGAAAAACAAACCAGTAATTGCCCTTGCTAGTGTTGTAGACAATCGTCAGCGGCAACTCCTGTACTATATTCTTGCAATTGGACGGTATTCGATGATAAAGTCGAAAAGACGCAAGTCTAGGACACATCGCTTCCGCATTCTGACGTGTTACTTCGCCAATGTACAAATTCACGCTATCGTTGCCGCGAAATTCAGAACCACGAAAACCTCCTCCACCACTTACCTAAACGTTTACAATATATGAGTCAAATCTTGGTCCCTAATCTTCAAACTTTAAACCTTTTTCCCGGATTTCTGTTGCTTATGCCACCATTCGTGTTCCTTTTCAGCTCGCTTATCTCGACGATTCTTTCCAAAGGTTTCGTGTAGCTTTTTGTAGTCTCTGTTATCCTCTTCAAAGCTCGATATTTGGTTATATGGTGAATTATCTTCCATTCTGGACTCAGAATAATGCGACGGCGGTGGAGAAGGTGCAGCAACTGGAGGCCTAAAAATTGTAAGCTTACTTCATTGTATAAACACAAGCAAAGCACTCACTCCACTTCGATGTCAACGTTGATGGGTTCATATCCAAAAGCAGCCTCCGACGAGTTTACAGAAGCAGACTCATTAGAATTAGCAGCAGCGCGATTATTGCGCCGCTCGTGTTTCTTCGCAAGACGATGTGCCAGCGAACGAATGTAGCGATTTCCATCCGCGGCGCACAACGCCACCAACGACTCACGCGTCGGCTTTCGACTCGATTCAGGTAAGTACTCGGCGGGAACCGAGTCCCTTTTCAAATCAACATCATCTTAAGTTAATAACAAAGAGTTCAATTTGAAGCTATAAAGCTAAGAATGTCTTTTTTATCCAAATCAGTAAAGAATACCAAAAATACAATATTTGTTGACAACATTATTCTTCAAAGATCAATTAAATTACTCACATAATTGCCCGTAAAAGACATTACAAAATATTTTTAAAAAATTTTGAAATAATTTTTCAATTTTTTTCCCATAATATTTTCCCTTTAAATATTCAACAATTAATAAAAAAATCAAGAATTAATATTTAAAACTTATTTTATTACCCACTTTTTGATTATAACCATTTCCATCCAACAAACCACTAAAATATTACCAGTGCAAGACGACTTTGTGAAAGAGCGATCATCTGAGTCACTGAATTGATCGATAACCGAGTACGCCAAATCGTTTTCACGTCGTTTGGCCGCTGCAATTTGCTTCGCTTTGGACGTTTTGGAACGTTTTGAGCGAAAAGATTCTTCAGGCGATCCACCAATACTTCCGCCTTTGCTTCCCCCGATGCGATTCAGTGGCGATGTAGCGATACTCCCCCGACCACTGCCACTAAAAATAAAGAAAATCGATCTCTCGATACAAAAATTACGCATTTTTGTTAAGGACTAAATAATTTTTAAAATATATTTTTGTACTTGTTAAACTGTCGGAAATTTAACACGTGCTATTAAAAACCACAATACATGTTCCTGAACTTTTGACGCTAACAAACGTTTGAATTCCCCTTTTAAAAATTATTTTCAACTATTCATCAAATAAATGCTTTCGAAAATGTGTTTTCTTTCGGGTTTCTACCAAAAAAAATCTGAGGAAAACACACAAGAATGCTCTCGACCATCGATATTTTATCCTTTTTAAGTAAATCGAAGTAAAAATTAATTTTCGAACCATACCCCATCCCTTAATAACCCGAAATTGGAACCTTTACCTACAATTTCTTCCATTATATAAAAAACACTTCTAAACCTTTCCAAATTTAATTAAAAAATAGGTGGTTTTAAATTTACGTAAAAATTACCCACTACTGCCGGAATTCAAATCGCTGAGATTTTCGTAGCCAACAGCCGCGCTATCATCGTCGTCGTCGTTGCCGGTATGTGGGAGAGTATGTGAAATCGAAAGTGAAGACATAGAAGACAGAGAAGAGTCGACGCTGCCATCACTGTCACGCCATTCACCTCGATATCTGGCGCCAACGGGGCTCCTAATGCGTTCAACTTTATTGGTGTCCACTTTCTCGAATTCGTCACTAGATGGAGAAATGTAGTCGCTGCCGTCACTCTCACGCCATTCACCTCGATGCCTAGCGCCGCCGTCAGAGCTCGTAGTGGTGGACGAGCCGCGTTCACTTTTATTGGTGCTCCCTTTGTCAAATTCGTCACTTGAACAATCTCCCTAAAAATTCAATAAAATAAAAAAATCATAAAATGTCTTCACTTCGTAATATACGTCCGTTTTTAATAAAAATTTTGAAAAATCTTCGAAAAGTTTCTGCACATGACATCCTGTTTTTAATTTTTGCTCATTTCAAGTTAAAAATTCCTACTATATGTATTTGACATTTTTTGTCTAAAATTGCGAAATTACTCACTGAAAGTAAACAAAAATTTGTTTCTGTGCTGAGTAACCGTAATACCTTCAACATTCTTGTTTTCCTCGAAAAAACATACCAGCTCACATGGCAAGCCATGCTCACAACACGTTATACTGTTTTTATCGTTGCCCAAGTTGCTGTAACTGCTGTCCGAACTTGCAAAAGCCAATTTTTCGTCCTCATCCACATCCACCAGCAAATCTCGACGCCGTGGCCGCGTACCGCCCTCATAAGCAATGCCGAAATTGTTATCACTCGAATTTTTATTGCTTCGACGTTTACGATTACGCCGCTGTTCCTGTGAGATAAAGCTTCGCTAACTAGTGTTCATGAAAAAATGGAGATTACAACAAAAATCGGCTAAAAGGGGGTTTGGAATTTTTAACTAATAGGTAAGTCGCTCCAAATTGCTTCAAACTAACCTTACCGACGCAGTTTTATGCGCTGAACACGAAAACGATAATTATTTTCAGCGGAAACGCAAACTCGTTACTTTTCGGGCCTCCAAAGGTCGAAAACCCCGAAAAACCACAGGGGGGACCCCGAGACATGCCTACTCGCCTAAGGCTAAGCCTAAGGTTCAAGCTCCGCATTCGAGGCTATTAACTCGTTTTTAATACATTATAAGTCGTTTTGAAACGATTTCGAGCAAAAAAATTTTTAGATTTTTTCCGAATATTATACCTTCCGAATATTAGTGGTTTTTCGAACATTGGAGGCCCGAAAAGTAACTGGTTTGCGTTTCCGCTGAAAATAATTATCATTTTCGTGTTCAGTGCATAAAACTACGTCGGTAAGGTTATTTTGGAGCAATTTGGGGTGACTTACCTATTAGTTAATTATACCGGGGGTTTTTCCTCGTTTTACGTACGTGCGGCTTTAAGTCCAACCAAACGTGATACCTTTATAGATAGATTCTGGACCCAAAAAATAGGTTCACAATTTATAAAAGCTACCAAAAATTAACAAACCTGAAGACGCTGTTCAAGCACTAAGTAGTTGCTGAGAAATTTGCTTCGTTTACTATTATCGCGAAAGCCATTTTCCTCCTCCATCGGCATACGACTGTGTTTGCGTCTGCATCGATGGTGATCCTTTTTAATACCCATAATACGCGTCCGGACGTCCAACAATGTACAAACAAACCCCAGCGCCTGAAACTGAATCAATGGTGCGGCTGAGCTCGGACCTGAATCATTTTTAAATCCATGAAGTCGGCGGACTTTTACGAATTTTTTGGACAAAAAATCGATTTGCCAATATTTTTGAAATAAAATCAATTTCACGGCAAAGTGACATTCCAACTTGAAAAAAAATGAAGAGTACCTATTGTCTTCAAAGTAGGCTAAATCCTTTAGCTAGCTAAAGTTAATTTTGGAAGCACTGCGAGTTCCAAAATTCAGAAAAGCGGTTTTTTACTTTTTAATGTATTCCACCGTTAGCTTTACAATATCGATCCAATAATGAGTTGCAGGCGAGAATAATTTTTTACGTTTTCTAAATCAGTTTCACATGTCTCAATATCACAATTACAACAAAACATTAACCATATTTGATATATCAATTTATAAAACAAAAATCAATTATCAAAAATTAAAAAAACGGTATTTTGTAGTGCGTTTTTGAAAAAGATTTTCGAGAAATTGAAAAAATTCTGGTACTTCTTCAGTTTCCCCAACCCCCCCTGACCAAAATTTTCACTTGGGTCTCTAACTTTCTTTCATTTATTTTTTTCCATGACATTACTAAAAGTAATCTAGAATCGTTTTGCAGCCTATGAAACCTATTCTGAGAATCTCAAACATATTTTATTGATCGGCAAAAATTTGGCCAGGGGGAACTGAAGAAGTGCCAAAATTCTGATGTTTTCAAATCGAATTCCGGCAACGGGCGCGTCGAGACAGTTCAATGTGAGTAAAAAAAATCCAGCAATAACTAACATTTTTTATTTCCTTTAGATACATTAGAGACATTATTTCGCTTACTGCTCATATTCGAGCTATTATTGTTATTCGAAGCATTCTCCTCGTCCGACTTGTGCAAGAATCTGATCGGAAAACGACACTTTCCCTGAGGTTCGCCGTAGTGCTCCTGCCATGCGCCATCTGCTGTTGAGCCGTGTGGTGCCGGAATGTGATAAATCGTGAGGTGATGCCTCGAACCCGGCAATCCTTTATCCATACAACTAGAAATAGAATGTATGATAATTACTGTCCTAAAGGTTTGTGAAACAAAAAAGGGTGGCTTAATGTAAGTCGGGCGTCAGGGACGAACACGGGTGGTTCGATTCCGGAATATATACCAAATTAAAATGAAGGGTATAAAAAATATTTGGGAGATTTAAAGCAATTTTTATGATTTGGCTTCGAGGTTTTTTAATTTTAAATGATTATCCCTTTTGCCCTTATCATTTCGACAACTTCGGCCATAAAATGAAGATAAAAACTGTCAATTTTCAAAAATTATTTCATCGAAATGGAAACTTTGAAATTGAGTGACGATAAAATGACAAAAAGATACGTGTAGGTAATAATGATGGGAACGATTTTTTCTTCGATAATTCCACAGGATGGTCGAATCCGAAAGAGCTCGTTAGAAGTACACCGTATTTTAAAGGCTAGCCGATCTCCGCTCTTATTTTTCAATTGCATTATATGCTGAACACGTCCTAGTAAATTTCCGCAAATAACTATCTGAAATATTTTTATGTAATTATTTTACAAAATAATTCATTCAACAAAAGGAAATGGCGAGAAAGGACGAGAACGAAATTATATAGTGCGTTATTAAATGGAAATAGGCCATAGGTGACAGACCCCCCCCCCAAAATTTGAAAATTTTTGCGCCCCCCCCTTTCCGCCGAGGACCAAAAAAAAGGTCCTCAAATTTTCAAAGTGCCATAACTCGGTCAGTTTTGGAACGCTCTCGACCAGCTCTTTCTTTTGGGTATATCACTTCAATAAAAAAATTTTTGACATGTTTTTTTGAAAAACTCGAGCAAAACATTTTTTCGCGCGCAAGCGCGAAATTTTTTTTTAAATTAAGAAAAATAACGCATTTCCGAGAACATAAAATTATATTTACTCATAAAAATCGAACAAAAACAAGCAAATCGCGCGAAAAATTTTTTACCTTTAAAAAGCATGTCGTCAAAAAATAGTTGATTTTTGGCCTTTATTCCCTTTTTCCTTTCAATTTTTGCGGGGGGGGGGCCGCAAAATTTTCATTTTTTTCCTTTCAACCCCACAAAATTTGCGGCCCCCTGCCAAATCTCTACGGGGGTGGGGGGCCGCAATTTTTTTTGAAAATTATCAAAAATGGTAAAAAATTGTTGATTTTTTGGCTTTTTTTTACATTTTTCCGATTTTTGGGGGCCCCTGCGGGGCCCGCAAAATTTTTCATTTTTTTCCTTCCACCC
>SAUE01000360.1:3258-24158 GCA_009724625.1 Deladenus siricidicola | reverse complement strand
TAACGCAAAAAAATCAATGAACCGCGCATTACAAATAGCACTTTTATTTAAGAAACTGCTAAATTTCCAAAATTTGAATATTGATTTTTTGGCAAAATGACTCAAAAAAAATTAATGTTTTGAAAAAGGAATACAATATTTGGAAAGAGCATCAAAAGCCGCGTCGAATGATATAAAATACTTGTTGGTTACAGTAACTTAGCACAGAAAAATCAGCAAAAACCGGTTTTTCTGCGATTTTTAGCTGTGCCCGACATACAATATTGAAATAGCCATATCTCAGCAACCAGTGGTCCAAATTCGTTCCGGTTTCGTTTCGCCATCTTAGAAGTTTTTTGGCCGGGACAAGCGTTTGGTGCAAAATTACAGAAAATTGCTTTTAAAAAGAATCTTATTGGATATGACGAGTATAATATTGTATATGATGGCTTTGCAATGCTTTTTTGTATTTTTTCTAGCATTTGTCTCCATATTTTTTATTTTCAATGTATTTTACTTGATTTTAACAAATTCATTTCTACTAGAAATTTGCTATTTCAATTTGCTATTTCAATTTCAATTTCAATCGTGAAATTGATTTCATTCCATTTTTCATTTCACATTTTATTGGTAAACATTGCCGTCATACATTAGATATTTTTTAAAAGAAACCATATAAAGGTCATTTATGTTTTAGTGACAGACGTGACACTTACAACTATAACAAGTACAACTATAACTTATGTACAAAAATGTCGTAAAATAAATTTTAAAAATGATGGAATTTTTTTTCAAAAACGTTAAATTAAAAAAACAATATGTATGTGTCAACAACATGTATGTATTTTTTGCGTGGTAAAAAACTTAAATTTATTTCCTTTATCTCCCGTGTCCACTAATTACAGTGTCGAACTCTAGAGCTGTGTTATTGTTTTATACCTGAGAGAAGATTGGTTAAGCTCTTGCATATCCGCAATATATATTGTTGCTGTGTTGAATAAAGTTTATTAGTTGTCAACTGACAAAACTCCAACAGAATTTATGCAGGAGTTTTCGGATAATTCGGTTACCAACCCTTTTTAAATATTTTTATGGTTTTTAATAGCGGCGCTGAATGCGAAGTATCATTTAGCAGTGCAAACTTCATATGTTTCCGCTCTCTAATAATTGACGTCGGTTTTAGGGTGTTTGGAAACCAATAAAACTATTTTAGGATCAAAAAATTTGGTGATTCTGGAAACATCCTTTTTAACAGATCAACAATTAATTTCAAAATAGATAGATGGAAGATCATTATTATATTGAAAAAATTCATTTTTGTGTACCTTACATAAATTTCGAACAATAATTAGTTTTTTTTTGTTTTCGTTCTGAAATTTTGCATATTTTTGTACTTTTAATTTCCTTCAAAAAATTCGAATTTTTCATTTTATCTACCCTTAAAATTCACAATTGTCGTTTTAAAATAATGTACAAATAAAACCTCAAGTTCTATTTTCTAAAATTTAAATACCATTTCTGACCGTAATTTTTCAAGCAGCTAAGGCCGGAAATTAAAAACCACGCGTACCTCATAGTGCGATTCCCATATTTGTATAAAGCTCTAAAATTATGCCACATCTTTTTTGAAATTGTAGCGGGTCGGTAACGGTTTTTTTGACTTTTTTGAAAAGGAGGCTTATTGTTAGTCGGAATAAAAATCAAGCAAAAACTATATGTAGGTATAATTTTTCAAATTTTGAAAAATTTAAAGGTGGAATATTTTTTATGTATTTTTATAATTGTGAAAACTATTTTTAAAGTATGTTATCTCTGGAACTATCAGTTCAGTGCCAAAATGTGCGTAATGTTCGTTTTCAAATTTTTTTGTTCGTTCAGTGTGCAATTGATTATTTGCTTTTAAATGAACAAAAAAACTAATGAGAAAAACGAAAAAAATTTTTTATGTTGACTCATTTTGTTATGCCATCTTCTTTTATTTCAAATCAATGGCAAAAAGAAAACTGTACGAAAAAAATGAAAAAAGTTTTTGAAAAAGCTTAAAAGTTCTTTTTTCTTTTATGTTAGTAACTTTTTTCATGTTATGAACTCTTTTTCAGTCGCTGAATACAAGCGGACTTTTGAAATTGTTTTTGCTATTTTGATGAGAATAAAAATCTCATTCGCTTTTACTCAATTGTTTTTTCCGCAATGAGAGGTCATCTATCTATTTTATGGCCACCAAAAGAATATATTTCGTCAAATGATGCAAAACCGACATATGTATATCTTTTGCAATAACTTTCTCTATATTTTATATATCTCTTATTTGAATAATTTATGTAGAATTACTTCCCAGGTGTACTTTTTTTGTACATCACTATCAGAAATTGATTTTATTAGAATATTGGGCACTGAAATAAAATTGTATGAATTTATCAAAGTGACTATTATTTTATAATATGTACATACATACATATGTATAAGAATAACTGTATAAAATTAAAAACACTTACAGTTTTATAGTGTTTAAACGATGTTGAACAGCCGATATAAATTTTACCAATTCGATATTCGTATAATATTTTTATTAATCATTTTGAATTTGATTAATATCGAATGCACGGTTACCCTACCATTCGTAATAACGGCTAAGAATGACGCACTTCTGAAAAACGTTCGGCAATTAACTTTCAATGGCTCGACTAGTGAGGCATTCTTTAGGCAAGTTACAAGTACAAGAATGAACATCGAATTTTTACAAATGGATTATTTTCAGCGAAAATAGTAGATACGTAATATTCCAAGGAAGTGGAGGATGCTATGGGACGAAATGCGATCAGGCAAAAAATGGAATGCATGTATTGTTATCTTTAGTATTGAAATTTTAGATTTACCAACTTGATTTGGAAAATCCGTATAAACGTCCTTATCGATTGAGCACCGGTTTCGGGGATAGCACATCCGGCAGTTTTTATCCAACCAACAACAATGGTGCAATCGATTATTTGCTTTATTCATCGACATTTCATCACGAGTCGCTAAATATTCGTGGAAATCTGTCGACAAAGCTATGTTCTAATGTTTGTAAAAGCAAAAAGTCAAAAACGGACAAAGTTTTGAAGGCTCTATGTAAGTTGCATTTTAATTTTCAAATCAATTTCGCTTTATATGATTTAGTAGGGGAAAAGGGAAAGGGGTTGCTTATTACAGTTACATTATTATATCAAGTGCATCATTTTTCCTTAATACAGTTTTTTAATATTTTAGGTAATAGCAGCACGTCTTTATGGGAATTGAAGCCGACTTTCGATATATTCAAAGTCAATAAGTGGGGAAATTTCATAGCCCAATTAACTAATGAGGCCGGCTACGATGCAGAGGCTACCGTATCACCGAATGGAGAATGGATAGTCTACACATCAATGGCGTCCGGAGATCCTGATCTTTGGATAATGAGCGCTAAAGACGGATCAGGAAAAAGACGAGTTAACTCTTTACTTGATTATACTTTAAAATTGTAACCGCTTTCCAAATAATTACTTGTTTTGTATTAGCTCACGACATGGATTGGCTACGAAGGGCGTGCTCAATTTTCTCCCGACGGCAAACGCATAGTGTTTCACGGTTCAATACCGGTGCCTGGGCCGGAGTTGGACCGATATCGCAATCTTTTGAAATACAATTTGGTAGACTTGCAATCACTCCGTATTTTTGTAATGGATTTGGATGGCTCAAACGCACAAATAATTGACTTTGGAGCCGGGATCACAAGTTGGACGCCCTCTTTTTTACCAGATGGAAGACACATAGTATTCAGCTCAAATTACAACGGAAGTGATCCTACAAATTTTCGAATTTTTTTGATGGAGCTCGAAAATATAAACAACCTCCAACAGGTCAGAAACAAGCAAAATAAATTACCAAAATTTTGGTTTTAGCAAAGCAATAATTTTTATGTATTTAAAATAAACAGATTACTTCTCACGCACACAATTCCGATGCGTTTCCTCAAGTTGATCCGACGGGAACGAAATTATTGTGGGCGTCTAGTCAGTCATCGGACTTCAAGGACTCGAATTTATTTGTGGCGGATTGGAAATTCGAATTTTCCAGCTTCGAATATGTTTCTATTGAAGAATTCAAGCAGCGCTTTAAAAGGACGTCGGAAAACCTTGATACTATCCATTTTCCTGAAGAAAAATATTTGCAAAACGTCCAACAAGTGACTTTTGGAGGACAAAATGCCGAAGGCTATTTTAGGTTTACATTTAATTTTTATTAATTATAATTCTTTCATTATACATATACATATGTATGTATAAAAAATCGAAGTGTTTTTACGAAATGAACACACTTCATACATACATATAATTTTATTTACCATTACTGTGGACACAATTCAACGGTAACTGATTTAATTTGAATAGATATAAGTAATCCATGTTAGGAAATGTACAAATATTTTAGTTTTAACGACGAATCAATAGTATTACAAGCAACCGGTATGGAGCGATACGACACCAGCTGCGATCAAATCTACCGTGCTGATTTTAATCCCGATTTTCCCACTGAGCATACGGTATTTCAGCGGCTAAGCACGGGCTTAGGCGTCTGTACGTGCTCTTATTTTTTTCCCGACGACAAAACATCCATACACGCGGCCACTTTTGCCAGCATTGACTTCAAATCAAAGAACGTTAGTGTGGCAAATACTTGTCCTCCAAAAAAATGTTCAACCCCCGAAGCGAGGACCGATCCAATATTAAAAGAATTGTGTAAATTTGTTTTCTTGCTTACGATAAACTAAAATAGTATGTAAGGATGTTCGATGTTTAGGCAACACCTCCTACTCATGGGATCTTTTCCCCGACTATGATATTTACAAGGTAAATGAATTTGGAAATATTCTTCAACGCCTCACCCATTCGCCAGGTTTGACAAAAAATGCAACTGTTTCCAAATTAAAAAATTTAAATTAAAAAAATTTAATTTCAAGGCTATGACGCAGAAGGGGCTGTCTCGCCCGACGGAACGCGAATTGTATTCACCTCAGTGAGGAGTGGCGACCCGGAATTGTGGTTGATGGACGCCGACGGCTCAAATCTTCGCCAACTCACAAACGAATTAGGCTATGATGGTGGCCCATTTTTCTCTCCTGACGGGTCAAAAATTGGATTCCGCGCCTCCCGCCCAAAAACTCCCGCTGAAATAAAGAAATATAAGCAGCTTTTGAAGTGAATTTTTCTTATTTTTTAAAACGTTAATAATTTTTAACTAATTTTTTTAATTTTTATAATTTTTGTTTTAAATTTTTGTTTTCTAATATTTTTTTAACAAAATTTTTTGAAATGTTTTTTGCAGTTCTATGTAGAAGCTATTTTAAGAATTATTTAGATACGATTTGGTAGAACCATTGGAAATGGAATTGTATACTGTCAAAGTGGATGGTTCTTCTCCACCTCGTCGAATAGCAGCGCTAGGCGGATCTAATTGGGCACCATTTTACTTGACCGATAATTTTCACATAATTTTTAGCTCAAACTTCAATGCCACCGGCGGAAATTTTGGCGCTTTTGATTTGTATGTCATCGGTGAGGACGGAAAAGGCGTTGAGAGGGTGATTTTCAGTAGTCAATTAAAATATATAAATGGAATAAAAATGATCAGGGATGATCGAGATCAAAAATGCATAATACATAGTACTTGATTTTCGCAAAGTATTGACTTTTGAAAGAATAAATAAAAATTTGTTTCAGCTTTGAAAATTTTCAGAATTATGCTTTTTCACACTCCTATGTATTATGTATCACGTCAATTGCTGAAGCTAAATTTATTCAGATAACTTACAACCAAAACGGATTTGATGCATTCCCCATGGTCAGCCACAACGGCAAGAAATTAATTTGGGGCAGTAGTCGAAATGGGAAGTCGATGACGGATTTAAATCTTTTCATCGCCAATTGGACCTATGTGTGAGGGCAATTTGACCGTTTAATTTTATTTTTCTACTTCGTTTTGATGTAATGAAATTTGAAATTTTAGTTTACAAATTTTAATTTAAAAAAGGATGTAATTGATTAGACTGTTGTTGCTTTATGAAGACAGTAGTGAACATACCCAGACAAAAAACTAAAATTACCGCATTAAAATCACAACAATAGCAAAAAGAAGAAAGAAAAAGGGAAAATCGAAAAAGTCCGACGAAATTTGTGCAAAATACAGAAAACAATTTTAAACAAGCGCATAAAATTTTCGCAAAAATCGGCGAATTTTTTGCATGAAATTTTGATTATTCAATAATTTCATCTTTTTCCTTTCTTCTTTTTTCTTTTCTACCTGGAGACAGTCGGTGACAGTAACGAATCTGACAACAACAATAATAACAACATCAACAACAACAAATTTTTGAAAGCAAAAAAATACTGAAAATATCTCTGCATCTCTAATCTCCTTTCCACATTCTTACCAATCTTTCTTTCGGTTGCGCAATTTCTAGTATGCTTTGCTTTTCGTTTAGTTTATGTACTGTAACTTTTTTAAATTATATTTATAATAACTGATCAAATGTTCGTGAGAGAAGACAAAATATAAAAATAATTTTTGATAATTTATGTGTTATTCGCTTTGATTGACGTTTGATAAAATAAATTTGTAAAGTTTGCAATAATCGAATACTTAAAAATTAAACCGATTTTTTTAGGTTTTTAGGACAAAAATAAATTTGTTATATAAGAAAATTAATTTTTAGTTAGCCTAATTATTTTATTCTTATTCACAGCAAAAAAATGAAATTTTGTATTTTTATTTATAATAAATATCAAGCACTGTCTCATTGTCGTTGAGTTTTTGATCGTATTTTTTTACATTTTGTACTCGAAAATCATAAAACCAACAACATTCTTTAAACCAACTATCAAGGCTTGAATTCATGACTAGGTGCTTGCTTAATATGCCATAAAACACGTAAAAAATTCAAATAGTTGCGCATCAAAAAGAAATCTTCCTCGAAGTGAAAAAAGAAGATCTTATACATACATATGCACATGTACATGTAGGCTGGCTGGCGGGTTAGGGGATGGAGGGGTAAAGGGTAAACATAAACAGCGAAAATCGTCGGAGGACCCAAAGATGACGGAGAAAAACGAAGAAGATGCAAAAGCAAACAACCTGAAGGTCATTTTCCATTAATGCGTTTCATCGCTCTCCTCTCGTTTTTCAAAACTCTATTTCCAATATTTCTGTGATTCTGCACAGGTTAATTTAATGAAATTTTCTTAGCTTCACATTCTACTTTTAATATCTTGATTTTTAGAGAATTTTCAAAACTACCTATTAATTCGACTTTTTAAATAAAATTCGACATTTTAAATTAAAATTTTAATTAGGCTTTTTATATTTAAAGTTTTGAGTTACAAGTAAGAAAATATTAATAGAGTACTTACAAATTGCATCCGATTAAACTTAAATATTTGTAAATTCAATGTTGGATCACTTACAGAAATCGTACCTTTTGTGGTTTGAGAATTTTTTAGCAAGTCTAAAGGATTCGGTTGTGCAATTTGGGAAGACGATAAGACAATCGAATAAAGTTAAAAATAAAAGAAATTTGCCGACGAAAAATCTCTTCGCCTTGCCCTATCTTTCTTTTCCGCGTTATTTTTACGTTTGCGATATCTCCAATGCGCGATGTACATGTGTGTGTGTGTTTCATGCATGCATTGAAATTTTGAGATGTGTGCATTTTAAATATTACGTAGCGTTGAATGTAGTAGTGGCTGGCTGACTGGATGGTTGGTACTTGCTCGTGGTGCTGTCCACTGCCATTGCACCATCCCATCACAAATCGTCGCCACGAGATCACATCATTATTCATCCACTATCCGATCATTTTTCACTTTCCTCCCCTTTTGCCTTTCACCTAACTTTTTCGAAATGGTCCTCTTAGCCATAGTATTATTTTTTGCCAAAAATAAAGAAGATTATAGGAGCTTACAGTACACGCGTCCTTCCGGTCATTATTGACTTTCGCTATTCCTTGATCCGGCCGCACATAATTGCGATTTACAAATTACAGTGTTTTCGATCTTCCAATTAAAATTTTAGAAAAAGCGCTTATAATCGTATAGATATTTTCGACGTTTGTTTTTGAAAAAAATCGACCTAAAATTTGCCAAAAATTGCTATTATTGATGAATTTTAAAATTTGGTCTAGCAAGGGATTTTGATATATAACATTTTTGGATAAATTTGCTTAGCGGAACGTTCCATACGTTACTGTGTAAAACGATTAATTTTGATGTGAGATCAAGTTTTTAAATGTTTCTGATGTTATTCTTGCATGCTATGAAATATTATTTGAAATGTAATATATTCTTGTTTTAATTATAATTAAATTTGAAAGGTGAGATCTCTGGTCTGAAGTTATGAGCTAACTCAATTGTGTACTTAATTCTAATACTCATTAATATGCAAATCTATGTAGTTTAAAATTGTTTGATACATTTAAAAAATATAATATGTAAAAAATATAATTAAAAAATATAATATGGCTTAATTTTAAGTACCATAAAAAGCTTAAAGTACTATAATCATTGAGAAGTAGCAAAATGTAGTTTAACTTAAAGTTTAAACCAAAAAATCATTTTGAATGTTCTTAAATGAATGTTCTTAAATTCTCCTGCACTTCCCATTTTATACGCCATACAGATACGATAGTAACGATCATACAACGCGCAAAAATACATAATTTTTTGCAAAAATACACATCTTGTGTTTAATACATATCTTTTTAGCCGAATCCACCGTAGCTTTCTTCAGCATCAAAATTCACAACAAATCAATTGTGAATCTTCCCGCGGCAAAGCTTGTTGTTTTACACATAGTGCATTACGGTGTTTTTGAGAAGTGCGTGAGAGACAGCAAAAACGAAAAAAATGCAGACTTTTTTCTATGCAAACCCATTCTTTTTTCTCTGATTCTCTTTATTGTGTATTTGCCTTTGCGCAATCGCGTAGCTTGTAATTTTGCCGTAATATTTTTATTTAGTGAATATTATTGCTTTTAAAAAAATTGCTTTTTTATCGATTTTATTGCATTGCCGACAGTAGTTTGGTCATATATTTGTATCAATTAATGTTTTTATTTTGATTTAAGGCCCGGTGTGGAGTGCAATTGAGTGAGTCAGTCCCAGTTCTCGGATGTCTTACCAATCTTTATAATTTTATTTTAATATTGAATTACGTGGTGACAGCTGATTGATAGTCGAATATTTATTTATAACTATTAATGATACTTGCTATTTATCAACAAAGTTAGTGAAAATACATATATAATTCACATAATATTAACGCAAAAAGTACCAGAAAATTTGACGAAGCCGATTGAACATAAAGGTTGACGGCGCTTTTTCGTATTTTGTGGAAAAGAATAATTACTGTGACAATATTGGCACAGCAGAACAATCCGCCATTACTATAGATTCGCCTTACGGTATTGCGGCTTGCGGTGGTGGTAGTTGCGCAAACAGTAGCTCAACAGCTGCTGCTGCCACTACCGTAGCCGCAACATCGCACGAAGCCGCCACAGCTGTTGTGAATCGCAACAGCGCTGATGTTCTACTGTACGCACCGCACCATACCGCGCCAATTCCCGCCGATGAGTTTTCTATGCTTTTCGTGGCCGGCTCATCTGCTTCTGGCTCACCAATATCACCACAGCATGCACAGCAGCAGCACCAGCAGCCGCAGACAGCTCAAGAACAACATCAGCGCATGTTCATGCAACAACAACAGCAGCAGCAGCAACAACACCAACAACAACAGATGATTCCACCGCAAATGCAACATCAGGCTCAGAGCCACCATCACAGCCTAAATTTGCATCATCACCATCACCAAATCATAAGGAATATACCAGAAATGAGAAGTGAGTTTGGTTTATCTTTATCGATTGCTTCCGAGTAATGTTTGCCAAATTTACCATTCAGGGTTTGCAAATTCCTCAAAAATTTTCGACATTACTGATAAAAATGTTAATAAAAATTTGCATATTTTTGCCAATTATGCGAGTTTTGCCGAAATGATAACGCCAATTTCTGCTGATAAATTCGTTGGCAAAAATTATACATAGAGACAAAGGTTGTAAAATTAAAGGCTCATTCATCAATATTAATGATAAAATATCTGCATACATATACGCTTCCAACGCGATATTTTTTATTTTTTTGATGTGATTTCTGTATTAATTATATTCATATTTTCATGTCAATTATTATACATATACATAGATATAATTATACATATACATAGATATAACAAGCTTGATAGAAATCAACCTTCAGCAGTTTCTAAAAAATAACGGATAAAAACTAATTTTCGATTTCGCTAAATCAAAACTAAAAATAATAATTGAAAATTTGTATTCTACGTCAAAAATTACTTGTAATTTTTTTTATGTATTTCATGTATTTTGAACAAACATAAAAAAAGTAGAAAATTTGAACTTTTTGAAATATTGCCAAAAGAAATCAAAATTTAAAAAATGATTTAAAAAAGACGCCAATATTTCAGTGTTTCCAAATTTTGGCTAAAGTTAAATTTCGACTTTCCCGCGCTTTTCTGGATTGCCCGAGTATCCCATCAATGAGGGCAATCGATATTTCAGAGGATAACCCATTAAAAATTGTGTCGGTCTGTGTAATCAAAAATGCTCAAAACCCAAATATCGGAGTGCTGTTTGCGATAGAAAAAAGCGCGGGAAAGTCGAAATTTAACTTTAGCCAAAATTTGGAATAATTAGTCCATTGCTTATGCATACATAATATGTATTACATATGCACACAAGCTAAAATGAATTTTGAACTGAATTGTACTTTTTTCGTTATGTTTCTTCAATATTTCTTCTTCTTTGCACATTTTTTTGAAATTCCTTGAATCCTCTTAACTTCGAATTTACAGAATACTATTGAATTTGATCAAATATTTTTGAAAAAATCTTAACATCGTTATTTATGGTAACATTCTTTGTAATTAATGAAAAATTCAAAAAACTATGAAAGTATCTAATTTTTATCCTCGTTGATGGTTAGTTTTGGCATTTTCCCGCGTGTATTTTTTGCGTATCCAACTGTTTTTGCATTAAAATGCATTATTTTTGCATATGACATTACTGTCCACACACACCGTTCTTTTTCATTTTTTGTCTAGTTTTGTCCAATGAATGGGACAGCACAGAAAACGGCGATTTGTTTATTTTATGCTTGCAACATGTTCTGCTGCTGATGCTGCTGCTGCTGCTGTTGCCGCGTTATATAATTGTGATGATTATGTTGTAGTGGACACACAGCGAACAGAAAGGAATCGAAGCACACCTACCTATTAATTCCTGTACATAATAACGAAATAACTAAAAATGTAGGTCCACCACACTGAAAATAACACAAAAACAATAATAATGATAATAGCGATACGTACTCACTTACTCAATCGGCCAGGCAGGTACGCAGAAGTTCCGAATGTGTAAGTATGCATATATGTATGTGTGTGTGTTTTTGTGTATGGTGTGTGAGTGATTGTAGTGATGCCAATGATATTTCAAGATTTTGGTAGTATGCTTTCTTGCAGATTTGTGGCGCAAATTGTTGACGCCATTTTTGTAAATTCGCTATGCAAAGTAATGTTGTTTTCGTTTCCCTCTTCGATTTAGCTGTTGTAGTGATGATGTGAACGAGGCGGTTGTTTTAATCATAAAATTTTAATATTTTTGGTTCAATGTGTACATATGTATATCCAAAATATCCTGCAGCATAATTTCTTCTTTTTTTTATCAAATCAAAATAGTCTTGCCTTTTGCCAAATCAATATTTATTCCACTCATTGCTGTTTGTAAAATAAAAATTTAGTCATTTCGCATATATTATTGGAAGAATCACCCTCGAACGTGTACAATATTGCTTTGGGGAAATTTGGTGAACGATTACTTCATCTCATCTACATGTGCTACGTAGTCCACTGAAAGTTCGGCTATAAACATAGACAAAATGCTGTCAAATGAAATTGCTGAAATTGGAGAAACGTCGATTAAGACGGAAGTTGAACCTTACATAATCGATCAAAAGCAAGACATCAACGTGAAAGAATGCGAAAACCGTAGCAGCATTGATTCCAACAACAAAACTGTAGATCCGCATAACGCCAAATTTGCGCCAAATCCGTTAGATGATTCGCCGATCACATCGAATTACAAAGCCGAGGATGAAGTTTTGAATTTCTATAAAAAACACGGCGTCTCTAATTTATCACAAGTTCCTAATGAAAGTGTTAAATCGAAAAAAGTGGACCTAAAAAGCGTCGGACTTCTTCCGA
Organism: Deladenus siricidicola; assembly: GCA_009724625.1. NCBI lineage: Eukaryota > Metazoa > Nematoda > Chromadorea > Rhabditida > Sphaerulariidae > Deladenus > Deladenus siricidicola. The sequence continues at coordinate 11,835 of SAUE01000360.1, read as the reverse complement.
TTCGAAAACCGAGCGAAGAGATAAATGGCGAAGACCGTGAGCCAATTTTCATTAATCGTTTTTCGTCTTTATAAATTAAAATTTTGGGTGTTTGATTGTTAATTTTGAATGGTAAAAGACACAACTCGGAAGCGTTTGATAATTTTGCTGTCTGAAGAATTTAAAATCGCCTTTTTATAGTTTCAATTTCAGCACAAATCGAAGTAATACCGTGCAAAGTGTGCGGTGACAAATCGTCAGGCGTTCACTACGGTGTGATCACGTGTGAGGGATGCAAGGTAAAAATGTTTTATTTTGACAGATGTTTTAATGAAACCAAAAAAGAGAAGTCGATGACGTTAATTCTTTTGTTTTATACAAATGCATAAAGTCATCGAAATTGATCTCTACCGTAATACATATTGATCTCTACTATTATATATTGATCTCTACCGTAATGTAGCAAAATTATGATTATTTGCTTTACCTATACCTTTTTTGTTTCTTTTTTATTATTTTATTTCATTTGCAAAACCTGAGTCTTTTTTACGATAAGAAGAGAGAAAAGTGGCACATACCAAAAATTGTAATCTATTTTTTTCTCTTTATATTTTTACATTTTGTTTTGCACTCTTTTTTGCTTTATCTTTTCTGTTTTTGGTCTTTAATTTTTTTATTTATCTTTCTGATTTTTAATTTTGGCTAATTTTTGCAATAATTTATCTGCCATGAGCTAGACATAATTAAGATGGACATTCTTATGTTCACTTAAACATTGAATTTTAAGGGATTTTTTCGGCGTAGTCAGAGCACTGTAGTAAATTACCAGTGTCCACGCCAACGAAATTGCACCGTAGACCGGGTAAACAGGAACAGATGCCAATATTGTCGTCTGCAAAAATGCTTAGCTTTGGGTATGAGCCGCGACGCTGTGAAATTTGGGCGTATGTCGAAAAAGCAACGCGAAAGGGTCGAAGACGAGGTAATTTGGCAAACTACGGTATGCTATTGCCTTGTTTTGATATTATAGATAAAACAATACAGTTCGTAATATAAAAATAAATAAAATATGAGAATTAATTCCAAAAATAGAATTAGCCTCCAAAAATTTTTTTTCTTCGCATACTCACAACAATCATTGTTTCAGGTTAGACTGCATCAGGAACGTACACGGCACTCGGAAATGCCAATGGTCGCCGCTCACAGCTCGGCGACTGCTGCAATGGATGCCTATTACATGAACGGCGCATTTAATTATTCGCCCACTTTCAGTCATCACGCCCCCGGCCAGCCGCAACTACACGCAATTGCTGAAGCGGCTATGGCACGCGGAGATGTAGCGCAAAATTTTGGAGCGCCAAATTTCTCCTCGCCAATTCTCTTCGACGGTAGTAGTAACGGTAGTAACTCGTCGACTAGTCACGCGCAAATTGGTGAGCCGCCCATTTCAACAAGCGATGGCCTCCTGTTGGCGCCCTCCTGCTCCTCCGCCAGTCATTCATCCGGCGGTGGTTCGGGCACATCCGAGACGAACAGAAGCCTGGCTGCGGGTAATGTATATCAACACCAATCACCGCCCGCTGATCCACACCCCAATCACTTTCAAAAGCCCAGCCCAAACGAACAAACGCATCACACTTCTATGGGCGGATATATAAATGGAGCCGTTAGTGGGCCAGATATCATGGGTAAGACATGTATTCTTTAATAATAAATTATTAAAGTCTTAACGAAACGTTGTAATATATATTTATTTACCCAAGATAAACCAAGATAGCAAAATAATCAAAAAAGTTACTTAGATTTTTAAAAACAAGTTAAAATGATTCTCGATTTTAGGAAGTCTAAATGGTGGAGGTGCCTATCAACCCACACAGGCGTCACATTCTCACGGTGTAGCAGCCACGGCCCCAATCAGCCTCTACCATCACCAACATCAACAAATCCACCGCCAAAACCACCAAGGCGGCCTAAATAGTTCGGTTTCCCCACTTAGTGGCGGCGCCGGAGGCGATTTTGTGGCAAATCACGGCGCAATTCCGACTGCTTCGGGCGGATATCCACATTCATTGGATTTAGTAGCGCCATCCACTGGCCACGAATTGATGCTGCATGGCAATCAAGCAGACTATCCAGCGGGTATGGACGATCGGCTTGAGAGACTGGGCGAGTATTTCGAATCGAACATGGCCCCTTTTCGAAGGGCTATTTCCAGGCCGACTTCACTGTTATCACCACCAGCCAATGTGGAAGAATGTTATCAGGAGAATGTCAAATTGGAAACATTCTTTCCAGAACATGTGGTATGTCGTTTTTCATTTATTTCAGGCTAAAGCTCAGGTTTTGAATTTATTGAGTAAAATTTATCTTATGTTTGAACATTTATGTAGAAAAATTTCAAAAATTTTATCTAATAAGACAAGTAAATACGATGTAATACATACACATATCGTAGAAATTTTAATTTTAATTATTTTTATACTTTTTGCATTTTCTTCTTGCATTGGTTGATTTTTTGTTGGCGATTATGCAATGAATCAAACGCTAAACAGTATTTGATGTATTTTTATTTTGACCAAGGGAAAAATTGTTTTGTAAGGAAAAATTCAAAAAATTGAAAAGCGACATATCGGGGGATATTTTTATGTTTCTTTCTTGTATTTGCTTCCTTTTGAATAAATAAATTGTGACCTTGAGCGGATGTGAGGTAGGGGTTATATAGCGGGAATTTATATGTGCGAAAAGATATAAAAAATGAAATGACGTGAACATATATGTACATACATATATATGTGAAAATATAGAAAATATATTGTAGGACCGTTCCAGCGGTTGGCTGAAATTCGCAGATGATTTAACGGAAGTGATCCGATGCATCATTGAATTCGCTAAAAATGATGCGCTCTTTCGAGGCCTGAACCAAGATCGACAAATTGTTATGCTAAAACAGTCTACGTTTGAATTGGCGCTGATTGTTATGTCTGCGAATTATGACACCAGCAATCATACGCTGGTTGTCCGCGATCAGGTTCGTTGAAAATGTTTTCTTACTCAATGAAGTTTTCGCGTTTTGTGCGTTATCTTTTGATACAACTTCATCGGTAAATAAAAATTAAAAAAACTACAATGTAATACTATAACCTACATTCAAACACAGATCTATAACGTATCCGAATTCAAAACGTAATTCTTAAATCGCGATTTAATTAATCCGCTTTTTTGGATCTGCTTGCAAAATATGCCCAAAAATGAATAAAAAAGCTGAAAAATAAACAACGTCTTTTATATGACCAACAGCGTTTTATTCCATTTTGGCGCGTTGGTTGCAAGCTGCAACTTGCAACCAAAGAAAACTTTCATTTTATATACATATTGTAAATAGGTAACTTTAAAAATTAATTTAATTGATTAAATTTTAAGATACTCCCTGTCCTACAATTACTTCCATTGTGTCAAAATGAATGTGATAGACAATTTGCACAGGAATGCGCAAATTGTCTTTATGCACTAGCATCTTGCAAATTGTCTGCAGTGGAATCGGCACTCCTTTCCCTTATCGTACTAATGGGCTGTGGAGATAATCGTATCGGTAGCACAGAAGGAATGCCCTATCAGCAAGACACTGATGATATTCGCGCCTATGCCGAACACTTGCGATGTCGTCTTGATACCTTATTAAAATCGAGGCGACACTGCTTTGACGAACGCGTGACTAATCTCTTATTAAAGTGTGTTTTAGTTTAATATCAGTTTTTTGATATTGAAGAGCCGTCATTATTTCTGCCAAAATCAAACAACATTTACTTTTTTAGCAAAAATGCGAAAAATGGTCAAAAAGTTTCAAGCCAAACCGCAGCAAGTTGCACTGATGAGAGTTCTATGCCAATGCACGGCCTCACTCAAATGATTGGACGCCTCAGACAGCTTTCACGCTCTCATATAAATTGTCTCTCGCGTTTCAAAAATCTAGCGATTTCTTCGAATGGCGGAGAGCCACTAATTGACCAATTTCCACCACTCTACCGAGAGCTTTTTATTGTCGATATATGTCTTTAGTTCTGAAAATACAAATTACTTGAAATGTATTTTTAAAAAGTCTACTTTTCATTCTACATAGGCTAACAATAAGTGATTCTTTTCACATAAATGATTATAGCTTGTAATTGCGTGTACGTTCGTCGGTGTCTTTTAAACATTTTCTAACTTATTGTAGTTTTATTATAATTTTTATTTCCTCGTTAATTCGTTTGTCTAATCAAGAATGATTGCAAATACATTTTCAACATTTCCTATGAATAGTTCTATGTATGAAATTCATAGTACTGACTCAGTGTTTTACCATTTCGGTTCAAATGAATTTCATTTTAACTTTTCAAGTTCAAGTTGCCAGTTCAACGCAATTTGAAAAAAGTTCAAGTTCAAATTTCCAGTTCAACATAATTTGAAAAAAGTTCAAGTTCACAAGTTTCGAGTTCAACTAAAGGTGAACTTAGCGATTGTCATTTAATGCATTTGAAAAGTCAAAATTTGTTTTTTTGTCAATTATGATTCTCCCTAAATCGGAATCGGGCATTCCAAATCCCATTTTGGCTTTCGATTCCGCCCACTTTTTTGGCGCCAATTCAAATTTCAAATTTTTTTGTTGTTGTAAAAGTGCACCAAAATGTTAGAACATAGGTTTTCGGGGTCGGAGAATATGTAATCTCTTTTTGGCTTTTATTTGGCGCTAATTCAAATTTCAAATATTTGAATTTTTTGTTTTATTGTAAAAGTGCTAAAGAAAGTGGAAATTTGAACTTGAACTTTTTTCACGTTCATTTTGCTGGTTCAAGTTCATTTTTTTGAAAATTGTAAAACACATACTATGAATGCACAAACCATGTAATTCCTTCAAACATCTAACTCATATGTATCTATTTACACGAAATACAGTGCATTCCAATACTTAAATCCGTGGAAAATGAAAATATGGTAACAGGGCTATGGCTTGAATTTTCAATTTGTTGTTGGGCTATAGCATTGAGTTTTAATATCTTTGAAAAAAATTCATTTTTAAAAAAACAAAAATTCTTATAGTGGTAAAAATCTCTAAGCATACATGTGACCCACTACATTTTTAAATAATTGCGCAAATTTTTTTTGACAAAATATTCAATTTTTCACCAAAATATTATGTACATCATACGCTTTTGGCTTAAAATTTTTAATAATTTTAAAACAAGCTTGTAAAAGAAAAATGCTGCAAATTAGACATACCCCTGTTTGGTACTACATACGAGATTACGAGTTTTTAAATTACATGGTAGTTAATTTCTAACTACTGTATACTGAATATCGGATTTGAAAAAAATTCTGCAGTACCTGTGATTTCATTTCCTCTTACTATACCAAACAACTTTCTTTCAAAAACATTCCAGAACACTTAATGAATTGTTTCGTGTATTAGTGATACTTCTTTTATCTCTTAATTTTTATGGCATTTAATTTATGAGTTGTCTTATTGTCGTCTAGTTTTTTTAATTTGTATTTACTTTAAAAATTTACATAAAATCGCAACTTTACACTTGCCACACAACGACGACATGATAAACGGAAAAATTTGTACACGAAATTGTAATTTTTGTTCAAATTTTTAATGTTCGAGCCATTTGATTTTTTAGAGTTTTATTATTGTAGGTAAACCACGAAATGAATAACAAATTTTGTTCGGCAAAACATTACATACATTTTATTTTAAAACTAATCCAAAGCTTAGGTTGGTAAATAAAAAAAACAATAATTCGGTTTTTTTTCTCATTTTTAGATATAGATTTTCCAAAAATAACTCCTTATTTCTTATTTACCGATTCCAGCACATATGTAAGTAAAACATCGTTTTGTTGAAACATCCTGGAAGTGAACAAAAATCCCGCCGTTTGTCATTCTCAGAAAATTTGGTCAAACGAAATCAAGCTAAATTAAATGAGCATATGCTCGCCTTGTCAAATAACGACGATTCGCATAAAATGTCTAAGTCTGAAAATGCCGAAAATAATATTCAAGAAAAATCAAATTTTTATGTATTGAGCTTGTCGAAGTACATTATTAGATTTGCAATGGCGCCATTTTCGACATGACATGGAAATTTCATTTTAACAGTTATCTAAAATATTTTAAAGTTCGAGATTATACCGAGTTATTTGCTATCATAAATACTGAATAATGTATTATTAGACGTTTCACAGTATACGAATATATAAATGAAGACGCCATTGCCAATAAACTACAAAAAGCAAAGTAGAATTTGCAAAACTAGTTTTCATTGCAAGAATTAGCTAGCTAAGGTACGAGGTTCTTTAAAATTTACAGCATTCTTAAAAAATCAAGTGTATGCAATGATGAAATTTAATCCAAAATTCGTCTGATATCAAAAAATTCAGTTATTAAATTCACTGTTCATTATAAACATTAAAATGTACTGAAAATCATAAACTATAAGGATTTTAAGTCTACTTTACTAATTATTCGAGAGCAGGAGCATTTAAATAGTCTTCTCCGAGAGCTCCTGGATCGATTGCGGTATCTTATTGTTCTGGTGAACCTTGAAGGCAATGACCGCGTAGTATCCGCTCCAGATCACATACGGCACCAGGAAGTAGCCTGCCTTCTTCGAGATGTTAGCGAAAGCGATGGCCGCACCGGCGGCCGTCAATGCGTTCGCAGCGGTAATATACGTGATCTAAAAATATGAAAATAAATAAATAAAATTGAAAAATAAACAGGAAAGATTATTATTCGATATAGTTCAAAACATACAGCCTTCAAATTCTTCTTCTTGAAAGCCGGAATAAGGGAAAGTAGGCCAGCGATGTTGAGGCCGTAAAGTCCCAATGCGACGGTCGTATCAGTGTAATCAAAACCTAAGAAAAAGAAATTATAATTTCAATAGCCAATTCAATTTCACAATTATTTCAATGGATAATTTCAATTAACATTTAAAAATTAATACAAACCTCCGCCATCTTTGAAGACCAAGTACGAAGCATATCCGAGCGGTGAAATCGCAGCCGCGTCAAGGCAAATGTACGCAGTTTGATTGCGAATAGCCCAACTTGGCGGACGGAACTTCTAAGAAAAAAACTAAGTCTTATTATTTCGGAAGTATGCCTTAAAAACTAGATCCGAATATTCAAAGAACAATACCGAAAGACTCAGAATATTCGATATGGTAAGAGAAATTACCTGCACGAACGATTCTACACTTTTGTCTTTCGACAGGGAACAGAAACCGGCGATGCACGCGCTTGTCGGAATGAGAGATGCGACAACCGCGTTACGCGTATCCGCCTGTGTCCAAACGTATGGCATGATGGAAAATGAGTTTTAAAAATTTTCTAAAAAATACACTAAAAACCTCAAAATTATAATTTTTCTGATTATGCACTTCATATTTTGATAAGGACATACGGAAAACCACCTAAATGAAAGTCCGTACTAATCCAAAAAATTTCGTAATCCAGTGTAAAGATTAGTAATGTTTAAGGAAAAGCACTTGACGACATTAAAATCGGTATATCACTAGCACGCATTTCTGTGCAGAACCAAAAACATTTGAAATTAAGACGAATTCCTACAGAAGCAAATCAAAAACTCCGATATCAATGTTAAAAACTTGCAACTTTAAAAAACACTAACCATCAAATTATTTTAATTTAATACTTCCTGGCCTTATTTACAAACAAATATCAAAGCTTTCATATACAACATTTTTTGAAAAAAAAAGTTCACATCATAAGTACACAACCGGTTAACAGAGAGACCCCGAAGAAATTATTGAAAGTTCACGAAAGCCTAGGAAGGTATAATGCCACTTGAAGTGCTATTCCTAGTGCTATCTGCAGCGATAATTGAACAACTTCGATAGAGTTCAGCGCTGTTTACATAAATGAGACCGTATTGGTGGTCGAGATCACGCATTTTGTAGCACGACTGATTGTTGTCTTTGAATTCGTGTGTGAAGTTAAAATTCGTTAGATTCTCGGGACAACTAAAATTGAACAACAAATCTCGGTTCGTATTGCTCAATTTTGTAATGTTTATAGGTTTTTTGGCACGGGGTAATCGAACTTCAATGTTTTATTTTTTTAACATTAAACAAAAACAACGATAAATAATTAATAAATAACATGCCAAAATTTAGAGAAAAAAATCTGAATCCGATATCATAAAAGAACCCAAATCTCTAGTAAAACAGTGAGAGCTTTCCAGTGAGCACCAATAAATTTTACTTCAAGCTTGGATAACCAATAAAAGATAGCATTTTATAAGTAAAACTCACTAATGCGCATTACACGGCGCCACGTCGACCCAACTCGCCAAGCCACTCGGACACGGCACGATGTGCACATATTTTCCCCTAGCCTGCACAATCGTCTCATTCATAACGTAACGCTTCATCGTTGGATAATCTTCGCCTCTTTGTCGGCATTTGGCACTGCATTCGCTCCACGCAGTCCATTGATACAAACAGGGCTTATCTATCGACTCCGCCGACCATACCTTAAAAATTCAACACTGTTGCATAATGTTTTGGAAAGAAGAGCGTATAAAACTCCCCAA
>SAUE01000358.1:62254-80781 GCA_009724625.1 Deladenus siricidicola | reverse complement strand
ATAATTAAAAGTATTACTGCATAAATTGTAAATAACTTTTTGTTCCTGGTTTTTTGAAAAATATACCTAAAATATATAAGAAAAATAGAAAAAAATTGTAAAATTTTTACAAAATTTTCGATTTTCTGTAAAAATTTTCTTTCGATTTTCGGCGATTTTTTTCTTTCGATTTTCGGAAATTGATTTTTCAAATTTATGGTTTTCGATTTTCGGAATTTCAAATTTACTTTCGTTACACCCCTGATATGTACGCATAATATTGTTTTCCAAACTTGTATTTTCTTAATTTTTCCGTTAAACGCATTTTTGAATTGATCACACTTTCGTTAAATTATTAATCGTATATAGTTAAAAATGGTGTTGATATTCACGTTCCATATCGAATTGTGGTATTGTTTTCGTTAAAATTTGATACAAGAAATAACGATTTTAAAATGGTATTTGTTTGTCTTTGAAATGTGTAAGCAGTTGTATCGATTGAGTCAATAAAAGATGGAAACGCATTAATAAACATTGCTAGATATTCTTTTTTCGACAAATATTGTTCAAATTTTACTTCATTCTACATTTTAAATTTTGCTTATAAATTCATGAGTATTTTTAAAAGAATTTAACTGGATTTTTGCCGAATGGAATGCGAAACAAAAAGGAAAAGTAGAATGGAAATTGTTTTCGAATTGAATTGCCGTCTTTTTAGCTTTTCAATTTTTATTTAGAAAATATTTGCACTCTTTCGATAAGAAATAATGAGATTTTTGTTTTGGCGCTCGGCAAATTTTCCAATTCACATTGTACTATGTGTCTTAAAGCGACTTCAGCGTGAAAATGAACTTTCACATTTGCCATATAGTGTTTGGATGCAGTTCTTTATTGTTACAAATTAAGCACGTTTTATTATGTTAAGTTATTAAGTAAGATTCGATTTCCTTTTGTGATGAAGATAGGTTAGGTGTAAATTAGAAATTATGAAATTACAAAGTTGTTAAAAACCTGGCATGGCATGGCAGCAGCATATCAATAATTGTAATTAAATTATTTTATGAAAAATTATTTTGTTGAATTCGATTGTCACAATGATATTTGCTGACTTTGTTATATGTAAATTTTATTTCAGAAGTTTTTCTTCAATAATATGCAAATTTTTATTAGCTGAAATTACAATGAAATTTTTTAATTTAGTAAGTAGCAGGAATATACATTTTTTAAATTTTCAAAATTTAGCTTTTTTTTCTTTCGATATTTGGAATTTTAATATCTTTCGATTTTTGAAAAATTGGTCATTTATCGAAAATTTCATGAGAAGAATTTTTTGCAGTTTTTTAAAGTGATAAATTGTGTTTTAAGTAATTTGCAAAGTAACTCAAAGTTTTTGCGCTCGCTGCTGTCGCCGTGCTGACATAAATGTAATTATGTGTTTTGTGATGGTTTGATTTGTGAATCTTTATTTTTTCTTTCCTTTTTCCTTGATCATGTTCATATTCTTTTCATTCACTTTTATTATGTCGTACAATAAATAACACTACTCTAAAGCGTAAACTTGCTGTATGCTTACCAAGTACATTTCGGAAATTTAGAATTGAAAAAGAAATTATAAAAATTCATCGAAAATTTTTGAAAAATTTATTGCAATTAGAGCTGTAACTTTAATCACAGGTGGATTTTGAATTCACGCAGATACCGCATCCATTTTGGAAGCAATTTGTTTCCATTTTTGAATTTATTTTTTATAAATTTATTCAAATTGAATCTAAATTGAATTCACCCTGCGTTCATTTTACTGCAATAGGATTCATTTTTGAAGCTTTGTGGATTCAAAAATTTATTCAAGTTTTGATAGCAATTAATTTTTGCAAAATTTGTTAGATTTTTGTCAATTAAATTTTGGGAATTTCATATCTATTTTCGTCATACCCCTGCTACGCATTCAAAGTAAATTAAAGTTGATTAAAGTTGAATCTGAATTTTTTCTGAACATTTTCTGGGAAGATATTATTTCCTTCCGAAAAATGACATGAAAGTTGGGCCAATTTATGGACTTTTCTTTTTCATTTGGCTGAAATTTTTCTAATTATTTTTTTCGCTGCAAATTTAACGCAATTTGAGGACGTTTTTATTGGTATCTTTTCTTCAATTTTCTTCTTTTTTGGTGTGATGGTTGAAATTGTTCAATTGTTATCTTATTTGTACATTTTCCCTTGTATTGATCATATGAATTCAGTAACCAAATGCGCATACTGATGAAAACATAGGACGTGTATTTTTATTTTTCGCAAATGATGTTATTTATTCTGCTTTTTTTCAATTTAATATCTAAAAATGCTTCGTCTTTATATCTCTATATTTATTATAATTTACTTATGCTTTTTTATTATCCGGAACTTATTTTGTTCATTTATAAAATTACCATTTTCCCACTGCTATACGAATGTCCAGTCCCAGAATTCCATTGCATTTTATATTTATGGTTATTTTCTACGGTTTCAAGTATAAATTTGCAATGTTCGTTTTCGTTAACGCTTTGCGTCTTTTTTTTATAAACTTTTTAACGTGGAATTTTCTTTTTGTTTTACGTAAATTAACTGAAATGTAAAGTGGAAAATTGCGGGCGCTTTTTTTTTCTTTTTAGGTTTCGAAAACCAAGGCCAAAAATTAACATTTCTCGCTTTTTCTATCATTAATTTTTGTGATATCATTTGGAGAAGTACTAAAAATGTTCCAAATTAAATTAGAAAAATTGAGAGAGAGAATTGTGTTTTATGCAATTGCAAAAGTGAAATTTGCAATTGTGAATGCAATAAGATGAAAAGTTGTGGTCAGTCACGAATTTGGAGAAAAAAAGCACGCGAAACAAACGGAATCAAATAGTTGATTAGTCTAGTTTTCTGAAATTTTTTGGTAAGTGTATTACGCTAACAGTTAAGAGACTGGCAATTTTAATAAGCCAAATAAAAAGCAACAAGCTGAAAAATCTGAAAAGGGAATGGTTAAGACACAATTTTCAATGCAAAATGTGGATATAACGCGTCGTGAGGGGGATGACTACAAATTGTTTCTTCTGCTGACGAAAAAAAAAACTCACAACAATTCGAATTAGGCCCGTAATAGCAAGTCAGTTTTCTAGCACTTTTTACTTCTTAATTGGCCGTGCATTTTTTACATTCCTCGTTTCGCTGTGTGTTTGGGTGAATGTGTGCCATATGCACAATTTCGCGTGTAGTATGTATGTATATATGTCCGTTGTGCACACATACTAAATATTGTAGTAAGTGCGGGTGTTTTTATGTATTTTGTGAATGAATAAAAATTTAACGCACAACAAATTCGTTGCCACAATGAAAATAAAGCAGAAAAATACTTGCAGAAGGGGAAAGTGCTGCTGATGCTGAAAAAACTCCGTCAAAATGCTGTTGTTATTTGGAGGGCGAGAACAATTGCATTTGCCTTTCCTTGTTATGCGGAGGAAAGGCACGTATTTTTTAGTCGCGCCGTTTTATTGTTGGTGCGACAAAAATGTTTTATTCTTCGGCCCATAAACCTAATCTATTCTTAGCAAAAAAAAGAAGGCATCAGCTTTTGGAACGTGCCTTCGCTTCATTTATGGCGAAAAAAAGAAGAGATAATGGCATTTTAGAAAATTAAAAAATGTCTCCTCATTATTTTCAATAATATAAATATTACTTAAGTTTTTGGCGTTAGTTGCTTACCCCTATTATATTTCTGGAAAGAAGAGAAATTTTTGAATTATTCTTTTGCTGACAAGCGAACAATTCCCATTTGACGTGTAATAAACAATTTTTGATCGTTTTAGCTGATTTTTTGGATTGTCAATTATGTATAAATCAAGGATTTTTGAGTTTTCTGTTACTATAAATATGTATGCATTTCAGCATTGTTAAAGGATATATTTCAACTTTTTTCATTTATTTTTTACTTTTGCATATTTATGTATTTAAATCTTTACCCGTTATCAATCAATTTGATTTGAATTATTGTTTGGTGCTGCTTTTTTTGGAAATTAACTCGCAATGACTCATTAATGCGGAGGAAAAATTGGTGGAGTAACAAGCAGAAAAAAGTGGATTTTCCATTAATTTTCAACAACATTTATGCGAATTGACGTAATATATGAGAATTAGTTTTTTACCAATAAAATACTGGAAGAAAAATACGCAAGTCTGTAATGCAAAAAAGTTTTTAGTTTAACAAAGTTTTTATTGGAAATTAGAAAAAAAATTAAAAACGTTGGCAGGAATTTAAGATAAATAAATTTCGAGTGCTCAATTTCGATCAACTTTTTTTAATTTTTTAAATATAAACTTGAATGAATAAAGTACTTGAATTAAAAAGCTAAAATATGTTCTTCGTCTTCATTTTTCTATTATATTTTTTGCGTTTATTTATTTTTTATTTTTCGAAATTTACCATGTTTTTGCATTTTTTGTGAATGTTTTTTCTTCTTCTAAATTTTAAAATATTTTGCATTGTTTTGGTGTAAGAATTTGTTTTCGCTCCAAATTTTTTGCGTTTGTTTAAGGAATTAACGGGTAAATTTTTTTGTTTGATTTGTTTATTTTTCGATGAGTTTAGTGGGATAACGAGTCCTTAATCGCCGGTTGTTGTTGGAGTAGGAAGGATATTTTTCTCGTCTATGTTTAGCAATTTGAGAACAATTTAGGCCGTTATTTTGTAGACAATTTTTTAACGACTTTCAAATATTTGTTTGAAAATTTGAAAACTAATTTAGTATTGTTTCTCTAGATCCACGACCTTTTTCCGCTCGAGGACTTGTTGGAGACGGTTGTTCTGGACGAGAACGAGAACGGCACAATCGCCATGCCGGCCACAGCCACGTCAGCCGGCGCTAGCGGTGACGCGGAGAAGAAGACGGCCTCCGCCACAGCCACGCAGCAGCAGCCGCCAGCCTCGCAAACCGCAGCGCCACAGCCGGAGGCCGCGTGCCGGCTGAAGTTGCTGAGGGTCGAGTTACCGGATGAGAATCTACCGCAGGGCGCTCAACTTTCCGACTTAAATGCCGCGGTAAACGTCAAAGAAAAAGTCGAAATTAATGGTGGGTTTTTTATACTAATCTTTACGTATATTTTGATATATTAAAAAAATATTTCAAATCGTCCAATATTTTTTTCATATATGTATAAGAAATTAAAAAAATAATTCGAAACATTGATATCTTTCAAATGAAATCGATTTTGGAAAATCTTGAATAATTTTTGACCTTATTTTAATTTTTTTTCTAGGTGAAAATCGGCTAATTCAAAAACGTAAAACGATGCAATTGGAGTGGGAGAAGTGTTTTGATGTTGGTATTTTGCCCGGTCGAGTTCTTCAAGTACTTGTTCAATACGAAAAATCGCTTGTGGCGGACGCTACTATGAGACTGGAGGTGAATTTAGTTAAATATCGCAATAGCTTATTAAGACTTGTTAGGTTTTTTCTGCTAAATATGTAGAAATATTTTAAGTTTATAAGGTTAAATATTTTGGTTTTTGCTTACGACAGGCTTAAAAATTTCAAAAATTTATTTATTCAAATTTTTTACTTTTCGTTAATTTTGGCAAAAATTTGTAAAATTTTTTTGATATAATAGATAAAAAAATTATATCAAAAAAATATAATAGATAAAAAATATATAATAGATAAAAAAAATTAGAATATCAACTTTTTAATGTTTTAATTATTTGAATTTTGAGGATATTGTGACGAAAAGCAAACATGATTCTATCACCCATATATGGATTAACCTGAAGCCTTGCGGCAGAATACTTGCTCAAACACGAAAAGTTGGCAGTGCAGGTGACTTTTGCGTAATTTTATATCACACAAAATTTATCATTTTTTACAAATCGTAATAGCCCATTTAATCCAGCATTGCCAGGCGTAGATTTTACGAAAAAATAAGTTTTGTGCTACAGAAATCTTTTGATTCTGTAAGACAAGCAAAAATTTCTGTAAGACAAGCAAAAATCTTAACATTATAATTTTTGAAGGAGTATGGCTTATCTGGAAATGTGACAAAATTTGGTAAAATTACAATTGCTTTAAGGAAGACTTGCAATTTTTTAAATACGTACAAAATTTTGCTGCGAGAAATTTTTTACCGGGTTTCCTTTTATATATGTATAGTTACTCTTGACCGCTTTTTGTTTTTATACTTTTTAAAAATGTACTTGAACACAGATGTGAACGATCGTGCGTCGGAGGAGGGCACGTCGGGCGGCACTCCTCGCTTCTTCGCCGACGCGGCCAACCTCGGCGGACTGCATCGAAGGCGCGGCGCGATAAAGCACGCGCGCGTTCACGAAATCCGCGGCCACCAGTTCGTCGCCACGTTCTTTCGGCAACCGACCTTTTGCTCACTGTGCTCCGAGTTCATGTGGTATTTTTTTTTCTCTTACAACAAAAAGGATGAACATTTGTCTTTCTCTTCGATAATCCGACAAAGTTTGGGTGAAATCTGTTTTATTTATGTATTTTTTTCAATGAAACCGCTTTGATTTTTTCATATTACTTCTTTTTTTTATTATATTACTTTATTGTATTATTTTTTTTGTAATATACACTTAATTTTTTGTTTATGTATTTTTTCTATTTTTCAAATATTCTTATCAATTTTTTTTCAGCGAATTTTTTCAATTTTTGTTATTTTTGGCTAATATGAACGAAATTAGTTTGTTATCGAAATAAATAAAATTATATAAAAATAAGACAAAAAATTTATTTTTATTATACTATTTTTTTGTTTTTATTACTAAAAATTTGTTTTTATTCTTACGATATTCCAAAAACTTTTTCAAAAAAATTCATTTTTAAGCAACAAATCTTTGCGAAGCCAAATGTTAACAATGATTTAGGGGTCTCAACAAGCAAGGCTACCAGTGCCAATTATGTAGCGCAGCCGTCCACAAAAAGTGCCACGAGAAGACGCTGAGTCAGTGTCCCGGTTCCGCCAAGAACACAAAGGACACTATTGTAAGCGATTGAATTTTTTGAATTTTCTCTTTACTTATTAGTTTCCAGTGATAGGAAAAAGTTTATGAAAAAAGTTCACGACACTCCTTGGTACAAGAAAAAAGTTCTTGGCGAAGATAACTTTTTTTTCAATTTCAAAAAAATCTCTGCGATCTTGATTTTTTGGTCAAATTTTTTTCTCTCGATTTTTACTTTGAAAAGAAGTAAAAATCCCTGACATTGTCCGGACCAATGTCCCGGATCCGCTAAAAACACAAAGGGCACTATTGTGAACAATTAATTTTTTTGTATTTTTTATGACTTTTTATTAAATTTTTGCTCATTTTTTAATAGTTTCTGACTCTGCTTTGTTTAGTACCTGAAAGAGCGCTTCAAAATTGATGTGCCTCATCGATTCAAGCAGTACAACTTCAAAAGTCCCACATTCTGTGATCACTGCGGTTCGCTGCTCTATGGCCTCTTCAAACAGGGCATGAAATGCGAAGGTAAAAGGACCTACAAATATCTTAAAATATTTAGACAATTTACTCTTTGTGGAAAGTTCTTGGAAAAAATTTTCCTATAAAAATTTTCGCCAAACGTTTTACTAATTTACGCTAAATGGTGTTTATGTTTGGAAAATTTAGTGTGTGCGGTAAATTGTCATCACAAATGTCAAAAACACATGCCAAATCTTTGCGGTGTGAACCAAAAGCAACTGTCCGATGCGCTATTCGAAATTAAGCGCGGCAGCCACAGCATTTCAAGGTAAAAGTGTTTTTTTGCGAATTAGTGCAAGGCAAATTACTTTCAGGGATCTTTTTTAGTAAAAATAATACTAAAAAATATATTAAAAGAAAGTAGAAATATTGTAACATTAGAGACATATCTCCATCTAAAATATGCGTAAAGTGAATGTGTTAAAATCTGTGTTGGGTCCGCGTCCCGCCAACGGAGGCGCTTCGCAGCGGAGGCGACTTTCGAAAATTTATGGGAGGCGCGTGCGGAGGCGGTATTTAAAAAAAATCGGAGACGGTTTTTCAAAAAAAGTCGTAGACGGAGGCGACAAATTCGTGATGACCCACTGGTTAAAATACAAATTACAATGCATATTTTCGCTTAAGAGTCCTTTTAAAGGGCTCTATAGGGGCTCTTTTTAAAGGCTTCTCCTTTTTTAATTGCTTTAATTAAATTCCATTTAAATTTTAGCGCGCCGCCCAATTTGAACGCGCTTAATTTGAGCGGATTTGATGCGGCGCGCACGGCCAGCCAACCGAATGGCGGCGTTAGCAACAAATTCAAAGCCTTCTTCCGCAATCAGCACAACAGTCTCGAGAATCCGGAGAACGAAGAGTAAGACATTTTGGGGAAGATTTTAGTGAGTGAACAAATTCAACAAAAAATTTTTTTTGTTTAACATGTGATTCGAACGGCACCCGACATTTCGACACCTGCGGAAACCGAAATTTGCGGATTTCGAAGTTTAACCAATTTTTTGATAACATTTAAAAATATTTTAGAAGGATAAAGAATCTAATTCACACAGCGTCGAATGACATTTTGAACTTTTTTCTATTTTTTTCAGAAAATTTTATCATTTAAAACAAAAACATATTCCACATTTAAGCAAAATTTTGAATAATTTTTTGTCTTTCAATAATATCATTTTCAGAAAAAAGGTTTGTGATTCGACTCAGAATGAAATTCTGCATCGAATTGATTGTTTAACTTACAAAAATATTTTCGTTCTATTAAATTTCCAAAAGTCGGTCAAACTTTGAAATCCGCATATGTCGTTCCTCTTTCGAAACATTTTAGATTTTTTGTTTTTTTTTAGATTTTTTGTCTGATATTATGTGATATATCTTATTTTACTTCTTAGATCCTCGTCCAACCATACTCCATCGGCAGCAAGCGGCGAAGGCCTCAAACAATACAAACTCCAGAACTTCAACATCCTGAAAGTTCTCGGCAAGGGCAGTTTTGGAAAGGTGCGTTGTTATTGGGAATTATTCGTACATTTCGTTTGCGATCACTGCTGATTTTAGGTGCTTTTGGTGGAGCTAAAAAGCAAGAATCAATTCTTCGCGATGAAATGCCTAAAAAAGGATGTGATTTTGGAGGACGATGACACGGAGTGCACTTTCATAGAGCGACGCGTTCTCATTTTGTCCAGCGAGAGCCCATTTTTGTGCCCGCTATTTTGCTCATTCCAGACAAATGTATGCGCTATTTGTGGCATAATTTAACTTTGTCTGCTTTTTACAATAATGTGTAGAAAACGAAAGAACTTACCACGTTTGAATTAATATTTATAAATTTCTGCTATAGGAAATTTAAATTTTAAAAATTTTTGCAAAGTTTTTGGCTAATAAATTTAAAATTTAGGAATATCTATTCTTTGTGATGGAGTATTTGAACGGTGGTGATTTGATGTATCATATACAGGTTAATAATTTATTTTTAATTTTTTATTATTCACTGCTCATCGGATATAACTTTTCCTTAAAAGCTGCATATTTGAGTAGGTATTGCTTACCTTATCTTTTGTCACTAGACTCAAATGAGAAGGAATTGTTTTACATCGACCTTTAATTTGATTTTTCCTCGTTTCACACATTTCACATACGTCTATCGTAATGAAATTTCCAGCTTTTTTGAAATCGTTCGTTTTAGCAAGTGAAACGTTTTGACGAAAATCGAACCAGGTTTTACGCATGCGAAATAATTTGTGCGTTACAATTCTTGCACGCTAAGCAGATTATTTATCGGTGAGTAGTAGTTTTGATTACTGTATTTTTGCTAGAGGAATTCTTATTACCTCATGTTTTCTAAAGAATTTTTATTACCGTATATGTTTTGCTAGATGATTTTTTATTACTGCATTTTTTGTTAAAGAAATTATTATTACCGTATGTTTTCTAATGAATTTTTATTACCGTATTTTGTTGCTAGAGGAATTCTTATTACCGTATGTTTTCTAAAGAATTTTTATTACCGTATTTCGTTGCTAGATGATTTTTTATTACTGAATTTTTTGTTAGAGGAATTCTTATTACCGTATGTTTTTGCTAGAGGAAGTTCCCTTTTGTATTTTTGCTCGGAGATGTTTAATTACTATTTTTGCCGGTTAATTTTTTTAATGATATTTTTGCCAGGTGCAGTGTGTTTTTTGCGACTTTTATAGAAAAGCGTAGTTGAGACTAATTTTTCTTTCTCAACTATTTAGTGATCTGAAATTGGATAATATTTTGCTGGACGCGGACGGCCACGTTCATTTGGCCGATTTTGGAATGTGTAAAACGGAAGCGAATCGCGAAAATGGGATGGCTTCGACGTTCTGTGGTACGCCCGACTACATTGCGCCCGAGGTTACTTATATACGATTATAATTATTGTTCTAGCGCATTTTATTAACGATTTTTACACTACAGAAAACTTTAAGGAAGACATTATATATTTTCTTGTATTTTATTAACACTTTTTCTACATTTTTCGTGTTGGATTATAAGATTTTAACTGTGCTTAAATGATTTGTATATTATAGTCTGAATAATTTTTTATTTTGTCTAGATTATAAAAGGACAGCTCTACAACGAGGCGGTCGACTTTTGGAGTTTTGGCGTGCTGATGTACGAAATGCTCATCGGACAGTCGCCATTCCACGGCGACGGCGAGGACGAACTTTTCGACGCGATCCTCAACGAACGGCCCTATTTCCCGAAGTCACTGGGCAAGGAGGCGGCAAAGTGTCTTAGCGCGGTACGCTTTTTCAAAATTGATTATTATTCATAATTTCGTGATTTTAATTTGAGTTTTGAACGCTTTTTTTCATGATATCTCTAAATTTTTGAAAAAATTTTGTACTGTTTAATTTTCCATAAACGAATACATTTGATATTTTAATGTTGTTTATACTTTGCAGCTATTTGATCGAAATCCAAACACGAGACTCGGCATGCCCGAGTGCCCTGACGGTCCCATTAGGACGCACGCTTTCTTCCGCGGTGTGGATTGGAAGAAGTTCGAAAGCCGTCAGGTTCATCCGCCGTATCGGCCGAACGTTGTAAGTGTTTATTACATTTCGGTTTGCTACTCTAAATGTTTTCTTATTGTATATTTTTGCATATTTTGGGAGTTTTGCCTGGAAAAAAAATACTAAAAGTGAAAATAAGTCGCTTTGGGATGTAAAATAAAAAGCTAACCATATTTTTTTACAGAAATCCGCGCAGGACACTTCAAACTTCGACGAGGACTTCACACAAGAGAAAGCTATCCTCACTCCGATTCAGGACAAAACGCTGTTGGCTTCCATCGACCCGGAGGCGTTCGCGAATTTCTCGTTTACGAACACGCAGTTCCCAGGGTTTTCATCTACTCAGGCCTAGCTTTCCACCAGGTCTCATTCGGTGACCATTTAGTGATAAAAAATCTACATTTGTGAAAGAATTTTTTATCATTGAGAGATATGTTTAGGTAATTCGAATGAATTTTTAGGAATGAAAATAGTCAGAAATACTTTTTTTGGGAAGTAACGGAAAATTTGGACATTTCGTAAGAATTTTCGCTATTTTCCTATGGTGATTGATAAAAATTGTGTAATAGAACGCGAAAAACTCGTGAATTCTACATATTACGTGTGTGGTGGAAGATATTCTGTTGTGAAAGAATGAAAAGTGTTTGCTGGATTTTGTGACTAAATTGTTTAAAAAGTATTCAGTCAGTTATCGAAGTAATACCCTAGGGTAGACAATATGCGATTAATTTGCCAAGAAGATCGACCCACATTTACTTGTGGCACTTCTTTTGGTCGATAGCGGATTATGTTACCCCTTTTCCCTTTCAAAAATTGAGCCGAATTTCTGCTAAAAATCAATCAAATATCTATTTTTATTGAATTATTTTTACGTGTGCTTTTAATTTTTTCTAGGTTTGTTTTATTATTATTATATCGATAATTCTAGTATGTCTTTTTTGCATAATTGATAAAAATACATATGTATGAGTACACATACATCGTATTCAAAAGCAAAATTACCATTTTCAAAAATTGAATTTTTAGATTGTATAATTCTGATAAAATAAAATATATTTTTAAATTTCTAAAAGAATGATTGAAAAATAATGATTTTGCTTTTTCAATTCTCTTCCTTCAAAATTCTCACCCGAAAAACCTCGCGCCAATCTGTGCAACTACTACTTACCATACATTCGTCTGCTTAACGCGTAGTCTCAACCAATTAGATATTATTGTAATTCTATTCTATTCTATTCAAATATTTATGTAGTCGAATTTTGATTTCTCCGGTGTAATTTTTTAGCGTAATTTCATATGATTTCGATATACACGAAAATTAATATTTTTTCGGTATTCGTGAAAATTAATTTTTTCTGTATTTATCAAAATTAATTAATTTGAATTTTTAGACCAAAACGGGACAAAAATTTGATTTAATTGCAATTTTTTAAACTATTCTTCGAATTATTTCTTCGAAATACATACTGCGAAAATTGAATAATTTTCACGAGTATTGCGTCTTACGTTTTCTTCGCTCGGGTTTACTAACAACGATTATTCCTAATTATATATCCAATTTTCTTTTCAGAGTCTTAATTAATTGGGTTAGAGAGTCTTAATTGGGGAAGATGTAATTTGTTTTTTGATATATAAAAATAGTTAGGAAAAAGCCTAATCAAATAATTCTAACATCTCCCCGCATATCGATTCAATAATATTCAACGAATTTTTTTATTGAGCTTTGAAATCTCCTATTATAAGTTTTCTTATTAATTCATATTTTCTACAAATATAATGTTGATAATTTGTTTGACTTTTTTTGTTATTTTAATTGTATATTGGATACACTAATGATAATTAATAAAGCAGTGATAATTAATAAAGAAAAATTTACATACCGAGAACCATTTATTATTAATCGTAATATGTATGAAAAGCTCAGGACACAAGTATTTTGGTCTTTTTATTAAAAGAGAATAAGCATATGTATGTGTTTTGTATTTTTCATCATGATGAAATTTCAATGTGTATTTTTTATCTTCAGAAATTTCAAATAAAAAAAGTCTTTCACCAAAACAAAAACAATATGTTAGAGAAATAGATGCGTAGAAAATTCACCTTTTTCATAAAGCTGTCTGAACGATATATGCCAAAACAGTCGAGATCAAGCTTTAAAAATGAGATCGAAGAGGAGGGAGAATGTACGAAGTAATTTTAAGAGAGCGAAAATTGTTCATGTCATGAAAATAAATATGTATGTACGAAATCCTAGAAAATTTGTGAGATTGTGACGAGCGAAGAAAACTTCAATGCGCTTCGATCCGTTTTTGGTGTATATGACGACGAAATGACACTTGTGGTGAATGCTGGTGCGATGTGTTAGGATAGAATGTGCTGGCACCGAGATCACTAAACAAACGAATATCTATATATAGATTAAAATTTTGTTGAGAATTTTGCTCATTTGGCTCTATTCAACTAACTACGGTACCTCCAAATCTTGTCAGTTATTGAAACAAATGTTTATGAATTGAATTTTATTTAAGAAATTTGGTACTGAATTTGAAGGGTATTCCAGATGAATTTCAATCTTACATTCTTTTACTCGTACAAATGCTCGAGCATTGAGCATGCTCATGTATGTATATCTTTTTTTCTGCCTTCTGTTTGTATTTACAATGCTTACCGTATCTTCACTTAAATACTGTTCCACGCGGGATCATCGCTGGGACTCTTGTTGAATGACAGCATGCATTGGACAGGCGAAAAGAAGCAATTTCGATCGTATTTCTTGCCGATGAGAAGGCCGCGTTCCTGGAGGTCCTGTCTACCAACGATGCTCCCACCGCCGTCATTTGTCATTTCGTAGTGTCTTTTATTGGGAATGACATCATTGCTCAGCCTCGCGGGCCCCCCTTCCGGCAACACTATAGAAGACAGCGGCTGTTGTTGTTGGGTTTGATGGGGTTGTGGTCTACGGCCCAAAACGCTGCGTGGCACACTCATTTCGTGGCCGTTTCCGCTGTAGAAAACTGGGCCCGGCATCGGTTCTGCGAATGACGGTACGCGGGAGAGGGGCATCATACGGTCACCGTCCTCCCTAAAACATTTACCGTAACCTTGATATTACATATTTTTAGGCAATTGAATGTGTTTTTCTAACAATTGAAGTTTTTGTTAGAAATTTTTTTTTTCATATTTCCGTATTTCCCGGTTTTTCGCACGCCATTTTTTATAAGTTCGCTTAGATAAAATATTTATTTTCATTTTAAAAATTAGCGTGTTTGATAAGTTTAATTAACTTTGCCAGCTTTACAGTTTGGAAAATTGGATACAAAATTTTTATGTAAAATGTTGTATAGCTATCGGGCTAATTTAATTCCATAATTTATATAACGAAAAAAATGTGGCAATTACTTTGAAAATTAAAAAAAGTAATAAAATGTCACACATACGAAACCTCCCCCCTCTCATTTCATTCAATTCTTTTGGATACAAAAACTTTTTTGAAAATAAATGAAATGAAATACGTCATCTATTATGTTGGCTTGTATGTATGTATTAAGAACATTATAAAAATATTTATCAAATCCCTCCGAAATCTGGAAAATTTTTTCTAAGTAACTGACAGGCCCTTTACTTTTCGAAATGTTAACAAAAAAAATTAATCCTAATCGTTTACCTTTTTTATATAAAATTGTTATGTTTACATAAAATTGTTATACATACTTACATACGCAATACCATTTTTTCTTCTATTGTCTAATTTGTTCCATTGAAATTAGATTGCTTTGAATTCGAAAAAATATCTATCTCTGTAGAAGAATGTAAGAGGTATACATATAGCTAACCTAAACACGGTGTAGTATAGGCGGCTGCCGGGTAGTGCGTTTGTCGCCGTAATGAACACCACATTCAGCGCTAGAACCGAGAGCGACGTCCACCACCACGCAGACGTCATCGATGACGTCTTCGAAAATCTCGAATTTTTAGCGAAATTGTTAGCTGAGGAATTTGAGGGTATTTCCTGGTGACTTTCCCGCCGAATTTTCTTCGCCGAAACGCGCCTTCTCAGCTGCGCGCCCCCACACTGCGGCGCGAACAAGTGCGAAGAGGACGAAATTTGCGTGAGAAGGTCCATCCGAATTATCGATAAAATGTAATAAATATCTTCTCGTAGGCCCAAAACTAAGAAGTTAAGCTTAAATTATGAGTAAAAACTTTGAAAAAATAAAAAAAATAATAAAAATAATTTTTGAAGGTTTAAAAAGTTGGAAAAAAGGAAATGTATAATGTGCAGAACTTACAAATTTTTATTAATTAAAAGGTTAAAAATTTTCTGATACAATATTCAATGAATAATTAAGCATAGTTTACATTTGCCAAATTACTTGGCAATGTGTTGTAATGTGAAATGCAAAATTGCAATTTTGTTCAATTACATTTATAAGAGATGGCGATAACAGTGATGATCATAAATTATTCATAGCGGAAAGTAGTGACGTAAAATCACCAATTTCTAACTTGAATTATCTACTATGTATGTATGGATATATATACAATATGTACATGACTTGGAAAATTAGTTACCAATCAACGGAATCAAATAACTCAGAATTGACTTGAATGAAAATATAAATTATATTTTCATTTGAGTCAATTCTATTTCAAATGAAATTGCAAAAGTATTTATAAACATTATTTCATTCGTAATTTAATATATACCGTATACCACCACCACCACCACCACACATTTCTAAATGTTTAATAAAAATTTGTAAATTTTCCTTTTAAATGTTTTTGAAATAACCTAAAAAAGCTATTTACAAATTTTTTGATCTTTATCACCCATTAATAATTGTAAAATTCGCTGTTTTTCTTATTGTACATACACATACACTCTGCATATATGCAAAATTGAAATTTTTTAACCTTTTTTCAGACGACAGTTTTGCATTTATAAAAGTCCTAATAAAATTATAAAAATTTGATTACTTCGAAACGGCATTACATACATATTTAGACTTTTGTATGACATTATTTCCAGTTGTGTGTTGTGTGTGCCGGCAGGCAATACATATGCATTTGCCATTACATCAACTTTAGGTGTTGAGCTAACTCACGCTAATTTCTCTTATTATGACAATTTGTTATGACAATTTTTCTTCGGTGACAAACGTACGAAGTTATTGGTCTGAATCTGTGCACTTACATTTGACACAAATGACAAATTCCGAATTTTATTATACTTAAAAACCTTTGAGACATTTATAATTTTTTAATAAAACATTTTTTGCCAATATAACCTAAGTACATGAAATTCAAAAATAGTAAAAAAAATAAATAAATTGTCAAAAAGAAAATAATACAATTTAAAAAAGTATGGAAACAAATTCGGTTTCAAACAATTTCTCAGTTTTGACATTAAATTTGGAAGAAAAAAAATTTTATTAACGAAAAAATTATAAATGTAGCGAAATTATAGTTTTATTTCAAGTGAAGGGGAAATGAAAAAAAAATCAAAATTTTTATTTTATTACATAATGAAATATTTCAAAAAATATACTAGCTAAGCAATACAAATACCAATTGTTTAACTACACTGGTGGAAAAAATATGACCTCACTTTAATTTCTTTGATTTTGTCGAAACGAAATTTTTTTTGAGTTTTATTGTTGTAAACGTTCTATAACATATCGTCATATCGTTGTGAAATAACCTATCACGCTATTATGTGAAAATTGAAACGAACATTTTAAAAGGACTACAAATCTAGTAAATGAATAAATTCATAATACAGTTACAATTTTCTCTTTAAATTTGCAGTTTTTGCCAAAATACTTGATGCGTTTTACGTAAATAAAATAAAATAAAAAAATAAATAAATAAAACAATAGTAAAACGTGCAGTTGAATCACCCCTTTCCATTCGGGGAAGGGGGGAGAGGGGAGGGGGAGAGGGGGAAGGGGGGGGGGAGCGAAACGACAAAAGACCGACAATTTCTTCGCAAGAATCAAAATATCTTTTTCGGCGTTTAGTCTTATTTTGTCAATGGTAAAAAAACTATTTAATTTACGTATTTAATTTATTCTTAGTGAATTTTTAATTTTTTAAATAATTGAAATAATTCAGTCCCCGGAAACCCTTAGAAAGGTCGTCAATTTGTGCTAGTAAACATAGTTCAAGATTTCTAAATCATGACTGAAAATTCTTCATAGCATCAATTTGGTGACCCTATCTCTCTCTGTCTGTCTCTCTCTCTCTCTTTCACTTTCCCCCTCCCTCCCTCGGTGTGAGTAATTTTTAACTTCTTTGTGGACCAATCGCATTTCACTGTGTTTTTTTTGTGTCACATTATTGTTATTTTTAGTATCAAATTCATTTATACAAAGTGAAAATGGTTATGGTTTGCCTTATATGACGCCGACGAGACGATTTTTTTACAATTTCATAGTAAACTTAATGAAATACTTTAAAAACTTCTTCATTTCTGATAAATTATTAATGTTCAGGATGGAACATTTTAATTTTTATATCGAATCATTTATGCAAAATAATTTAAAATTGACATTGCCCTTTCAAAAAAGATTAAAGTTCATCATCAAAAGCGTAAATTTCATTTTAAAGCTTTAATTTAGTATAAAAAACTAAAAATTAATCACACCATCAAACTCAACTGGTTTGATGATGGTGAAAAGTTTAACTTATTATAAAACTCTTGAGTCATAATTATTGCAAAAAAAGTAAAGCAACAAAAACAAAATATACAAAAAAATCTACAAATAAAGCAAAAAGTGAAAGAAAATATAACTTAGGTAAGAAATGAAGAGTAAATAATAAAAATTGCGTGAGAGGAGAAAGAACAGCAAAAAAGAAAATATGTATAAAAAACATTTCAAAATAACAAAAATTTTGAATAAATTTTTAATTTTTTTGTGTCATGTGAGGAGGATTGTGAATATGTATTATCTGAAGCTTACGAATATTTATAAAATATAATATTTTGCCGTTTATTATAAACCAAAAATAAAGAAAACATAATAAAAATTTGAAACTTGATTAGCCTATATTGAAATAAGACATCAAGCATATATATACATATATATATATATATATATATATATATAATGCTTGATGTACGAAATTACAGAATGTTAATTTTAGAATTATTCACTCCACCTCTTCCCACTTGAAATTCTTCAATATATTATACTAATAAACCATTTGAGAAAATTAGCATAAATTCATTTACTTTCGCTAAAAAGTCACATTTTAAACTTTTTATTTATACTGCACACTGCACACGTTGTACTACTAATCATCATTTTATGGGATTATATACGCGCAGTTCGAATGGAAAGTTTATTCCAAAAAAAGACCAGCTTTACGAACTTTTCCGTACAAAGAGGCGAGGTGGAAGGGGATGGTGTGGTGTGGATAAACCTAAATTTGGCATTAACTTTTTTTATTGTTCTCCAGCAATACTTTTTTTGTTTGATAGATGCAAATAAAGCGGAACAAAAAATTATAATACTCTTCTTCA